>APFE031150826.1:194234-208791 GCA_000404065.3 Pinus taeda
TTTTAATATTATTTTTTTCTTTTTAACAAATAATGAGCTTTCAAAAGAAAATCAACTATAAATGTACCAAGCAAACAACATAACTAAGCATTTTCCCTCCATCAAACTGACACTGGATGCAAAATTCTTGATGTACATCTGCCTGACTCCTAATTTAATAAATGCTGTGTTTTCAAAATTCTCCTTTCGTAAAGATCTTTAAGAGATTTTCGATCAGCTCACCAAATGGTGGCCTTTTTCTGAAAGTAGCATGCATGTGTTCATATTTATCTGGCAGAAAACTTTGGGAACCATCTGCTTGAAGCATACTTGAATACTGATGTGCAGATGCTAACACAGGTAATGATGTACCTCTTACACAGCTGCCTTTCAACCCAGGTTGTGCATTGAGGTGCGTGTCTGCGCATGGTCCATTTCTACATCAACCACTTACCAAATATGGCCTATTCTCTACAAACAAGCATTTGATGGACGCTGTTTCAGGTTGTTTTCGACCCCGCCTTTCAGAGTGATTATATGGTTCACAACGAGCACAACCAGACGAATTTAATGGGGGAACATAATTAGAACAGTCTCGGAGAGTGAGGGGTCTCTATTGATTTGCTGGAGTCCTCTCATCTGGCGGTTGTCTATGGTTCCTGCGAAAGGAAGTTAAACAGAGACTCTGTTCACAATTCTCATCAGCAGATGGTGCATGTCTAGCCTTATCTTTCAAAACCTCAATAAAAAGTCGTACGACAGATTCATGCTAGCCACTAAATGACACGACGGATGGCAAGGACCACGCTTCACAGACACAGGGACACGATTGATCGACGACAGGGGTATGGAAGGGTACAATGGTTGCTTTGACTGTTGGTGAAAAAGCGATGACAACCGGAATCAGGCAGAAGTCTAGTACGTTTTCGTTTCCGTCGTGGACGGTGGCGGAGGCTTGTATTACATGTGAATCGACGCCCGACACCATATACTTATTGAGCTGAGTGAATCGACGCAAGACATGCCCCGTTGACCCTTGACTGAAGAGACACCGCTTTTGACCCAATGATTAACCCGCAGCGTTTGACGCACCGCTTAATGGAGGACAGGTCGATTGACGGCAGGGGAACGCAACCTTTTATGCCAATTGACTCGTCAACAGTTGGAACAAAGCCTGTGTCTTGCTGTAATGTCCAAACAAATTCAATCCGCACCTAGAATCCTAGAGTTGTCATTATGGCAACAAATACAATAATCCCAACAGGTTGTACCCATAGTTTCCCAATTGGGTACCTGTAGATGTTTATATTCTTCACTGACAGATGTGTGAACCATAGAATCCCTCCTGCGATTAGATCTAACAAGGATTCCAATGTTGAGGCTGCAATAGCTATGGATCCACTTCTAACCATTGCATAAATTTTAAAAGCCAACAAAACTACATTGGAAAAATTGGATAAATTCAATACAATATACACTGTAGATTCATGTTGTAATTCTTGATTATGTTCAGTACATTTTACTGCCCTGCGTATGCATAATTTAGTAGGCAAGTCAAGCACAATAGCATGCATCTCTGTTTGGGATCCCGCAAGCGCTATGAACTCAAGCCACTGCTCCTTATTAAAATTGCAGCGATCAGTGGTAACACTTTCACCGTCACAAGAGAATAAGTGCAGTTGATCTGGTAGTAGGTGAGGGAATAGTTGTTCCTTTATCTCATCCACTGGCTGAAGTGTTCCACGTGCCAAAACAACAGTGTGGGCTTGATCTACCATCTCTGCAGGAAACTTGTCTCCATCAAGCACCAAAAACAAGGAATCCTTCTTTATGTTCCTCTAGACTAGCTGTGGTTGTCTTTTAAACAATAATTCTTCCATCATTTTCAACATTTGTCAATGCAAGAAGAAAATTTGCCAATTTGTGAAAACTAGATAGTGCGTTGCTTTCCACTCTAGCATTACAACCTACAGTATGCTGAGATTGCAAAAGGTCATCCTCTGGAAGAAGATGTTTCTCCGCATAGCTGCTTAGCTTATGAATGATTTTGCTTTCTTTCATGTAACGCTGCAACTTAACCAAGTTGATATTGTCAATATCAAGTGAAAATAGGAACTCATGGATAGTCATAACTACATCATTTCTTGTCTTATTTTGTGCCTCGATGGCACAGTTATGTGCTTCTCTGACCATTCTATCTCGCTCTTCTTCAGTATTCTGCAAAGCCTTAGTATTCCTTGCATTCTCATTTGACAGAGCTGACTCTTTATCTTGCCTTCCATACATCGCTCTTTTGACATTTAGCATTAAGATTGTGTGACTTCAAGAAGATTCTGTATTTAATATAATATTTGCTTCATCTTCACGTTCATTTGGTGAGGGATCCTTGTCCATCTTAGAGTCATAGTCAAGTACTAGTTTTTTTTCTTTCATTTTTATTCTTTGTGGAATTGTGATTGTTACAGTCATCATCAATGGTGTGAGTGTTACAACTACTTGCATGTAAATTGGAATTTTTAGACGATTGTAATGTGGTTATTTCAGATTTATTAGAATTAGAGTGCTCCCCTTCTCCTTCACTTTCAACATCAACTTCATTTGGATCATCATCTTGATCTTTTTTTGTTTCTTCACTGTCACTAGTATCTTCATTATTATTGATTTCCTTTGGACATTCTTTAACTTTTGCAATTGATTTTTCTAATTGCTGAAAGGCTTCTTGAATACTAAATTGTTCAACGTAATCAAGATGTGAACGTAATGGCACATTGTGTGGCAAACTGTGTTCAAAGGCTTGCATGATTATATCGTGTGCCATGGCTCCGATACCACTGTAGCATAAAAACTATGGCTGAAGCACAAAAACTGATAGCTTGAAGATTTAATATGTTAAAATACACACAAGTATTTAAAATAATAATTTTATTATTTATAAAAAATTGTATAAGATGATATAAGATTATTTGAATGTTACAATAAGGCCCTGCTTTTATACCCTAGCAGGTGACCTTTCGTGAATGGGCATGTCTTTTAGACATGCCTTTTCACCTAACTTAATGACTATTTAACTTAATTAATATTTAATTATTTAATATTTACATTAATTTTATTTATGTCATTTGTTATCAATTATATTCATAACAGTCTCTTACTCCGTGTAGTGCCATGATGCTCATCTACTTCCCTCCTGGAAGTTCTCTATTCGACACCTCTGAGTCTCTACTTTTCATCTGGAAGTTCTCTTCTGGACTCCCTCTGAGTCCCGATTTCCCTCCTAGAAATCCTTCTGCCGCTGTCGAGATGCCCCTTACTCTGATCGTCTTGTGCAACTGCACCACTAATTCGGCTTCCTCGGCTAGAAACCCTCGGTAGTAACTCCCTCCTCTTGGCCTTGCTCTATCAGGGACTGTTATGACTACAATACCTCACCAGCTCCACTCTGCAATATTCCCACAGCCTTCTAAACCCCAACAACTTGAAGGTAAGAGCTCCTAGGCTCTGTGCAATTCCGGCACCAGCAACCCGGCCTCCTCAGCCAACTGCGTTAGCGCTCCCAGCTTCTGCGTGGCTTTGCGTGATGCTCCCTTTGCCTTCCTTAGCCTCTGCACTGCCTCTTCCTGGCTCACCTTTGATGACACGGCAGTGTGTCACCCTTCCCTTGTTGCTGCTCTGCTAGAAACAACTTCTGTCACCTCGGGACAATTGTTTTCTGCTGCTATTTCTCCGCTCGGCTGATGTCCTTAGTCCTCCTGTGATCTGCAATCACCCTCTGATACCATGTTGAAGTTTCTAAGTCTACTTAGTTAGAAACCCTCCATGCACTTTATCTGATTTATTCCTACCTACTTGTTATGTTACTTAACAAGGTTATTTACAATGTAAATACTGAAAATAAACACTAGTGCATGCTCAACATATTACAGATCAACAACTAAAGGAAACAGAAACAATCACACCATATGACACCATTATTTTTGGACCAATGTCCCTGAAAAAACCCAATGTGGGAAAACCGGTGCAGCTATCTGAGGGGTTTTTTATTAAGCACTATCAGAGTACAATCTGGGCGCTGAAACTGGCCTACCCAACAAGGAATTTCCTTGGCAGTAATACCACTTAGTTTCTGACAAATCTTCTGGCTGAAACCTTGGATAATCCTTCCGGCTGCTACTCAACACTAATCTGCCCCAGATACCCCAGCGTCAGCCTCTCTCTGGACTGCGTTAGCCCCTCTCTGCCTAGCGCTAGCCCTGCATCACCCCAGATAAGTCTGCGTCAGCCTTAGGAGGCCTTGTGTCAGCCCTCTGGCCCTCTGCGTCAACAACGCTAGCCTCTCTGAGACTCTGCGCAGCTCCTGGTTGTCTCGGCGTGGCCTTGCGTGAGCCCTGGCTGGCTCTGCGTCACTCTCCCCGGCTGCTGCGCTGCTCTCCCGGCACTATCTTTGCCTCTCCGTCTCTTTGTACTCAATGCCCCTCCGCTGCAACTCCCGATCACTAATTCTATCTCTCTTAGCAAACCCCGCTCTAGAGAATAGAATCACTGACCACTCTAGTGTGTTTCTCCAAGTGACTCTCAAGCCTCCTCTTATACTTTTCTTGTTGACATATCAACGGCCGAGATTAAGTCCGCTAAGATTAGATTTGTCTTGATCCATGTCTTTTGGACCATTCTAACACAATTTCATATTAAAACACATTAATATTTTATTTTCCCTAAGTTTAGACTTAGGGACTCTATTAAAAATATTAATTATTTTAATATCTCTTGAACTGTTTAGAATCTGCCTAAACCCTTTCTGGGTATTGGAGATCTCATGTGCCCCAACCTCTCCACCAAATTTTGTGGCTAGAGCACATTCGATGCTACCTGAAATCAACACCCTCATTGTTGTTGTTCCTCCTTATTCACTGCTTATCGACTTGCCCTCGAGCTCCTTCGAGCTTCCTTCACTGCCTCCGTCCAAGCTGTTCCACGATCTCTGTGTGCTTCCCGCTGCCACCTTCTCCTCCCTTTCGCAAAACTGCATCTTCTCTCCCTCCCTGCCGTCGCCACGCTAAGCCTACATACAAACAAAAACATTCAATTTCATTTTTGTTTGTGTTTCCTATGTTAGCTTAGGCTAAGTTTTTTCATATAATTCGATTTTTCTTTTAGGGTTTGTTTTTACTTATTTATTTTTATTTTTTAACTTTGTTTAGCTTCTAGATTCACTTATTTTATTTTATTTTAATGTCGATTTTTGTTTGTTTGTTTTGTTTCTGGTTTCTCCTTTTCCTTTTTATTTTTGTTTTATTGTTTTTTACGACTTTGGTTTTTTATGTTATGAATTTATTTATTTATTTTTAAATTAAAAAATCTAAAAAAAATAAAATTAAAAAATCTAAAAAAATTTAAAATTCGTTTGTTGACTTTAGAATGGCTAAGGAATTAAATCAAAAGAGGAATCTAAGCTTTTACATTTAAGAATTTTTTATTTTTATGTGCCCTACAGCCCATAAAAATTTAAATTTGACTAAGGTCTGTTAAGTTTTGATTTGTTTTTTAGTCATCTGATTTCTTCATTTACCACATTAAATTAATTGCCTAAGGAATAATTAAATTGTTAATCTAAAGTTCCTTGGTGTCATTTCGTGGTAGTGATTTCTCTATTGTCAGGTGCGATTAATATTTTAAAATCATTGACTATTGGAGAATGATAAATTATTCTAGATTTGGAATTTAATTGTTAGAAGCTCTTGCATGATGAAGTTTTGAGCATTCACTTTTAATCATTCATGATCGTCACTATTCGTCACATTTATAAATTGCTCTGGGTAACTTTGTTTTTTATTTAGTTTATGTTTAATTGAACATCAGGCATTGATCTAAAATCATTTTTATCTTGTGGTTGTGTCTTATTTTATTAGATCTATCAATCTCAGTTAACCAAGACTTGTTTACATTCATCAAGTTGTCCATCTTCAAGTCTCCTAGAGCCCGTGTTCTGTAGGTTATCCTCGTTCATTCACCCCAGGGACTACCCCCATGAATTGTCTAGGAGGGAGTCTAAATGGAGTGAGTAGGGATTACAACGACATCCCTTACTCTGAGCGTTGTCGCGGTGCCTAGACACTTTGTGCGACAACAGACCCTTTTCTTTTCCATCCCTCATGAGACACAAGTACTATGTCACCTTCATAGACGAGTATTCTCGAAAAACATGGATGTTCTTTATGAAGAAGGAGAAGGTCTTCTCCAAGTTCATGGATTTTTAAGGCCTTGGCAAAAAACTAGCCCGAGAAGAAGATCAAAACATTGAGGAGTGAGAATGGCAGGGAATATGTCTCTAATGCTTTAAGGGACGTGTGTGCCTAGGAGGGCATTAGGAGAGAGGTTACAACGCCCCATAACCCTCAACAGAATGCAGTGGTTGAGAGGAAGAACCACAACATGTTAGTTTTTGGTAGCATCGGATGTGCTCTAGCCCTGAAAGTTGGTGGAGAGGCGAAGGCACATGAGTTCTAAAGAACCTAGAAACCATTTGGTGAAATTCCACTTGGATTGTATTTTATTAAAATAATTAATATTTTTAATGGGGTTCCTAAGTCTAAACTTAGGAAAATTAAAATATTTATGGGTATTAACCAAAATATGGGTGAGAATGATTTAGAAGGCGGATCAAGTCATGTTATAATGTTATCTGTTGATTAGAGATTTAATCTCGGTCGCTGAAGTCTCAACGGGTTGGGGTTCATTTAGAGACACACAGAGAGCTTGAAGAAATCGATTTTTTGAAATGGGAAGTTCTCAGGAGGAAAATCGATTAGGGAGATCTTGTAGCAGAGGGGAAGTGAGAATCTGGGAGAAGGATTTTCTGGAGAGTACAAGGCAGGATTTTCTGGAGAGTACAAGGCAGAGAGAGGACAAAAAGACTTCCAGAGGAGGCCTGACGCTGGCCTACACAGTGCTGACGCAGAGGTAGCAGAGTTAGAGAGGAGAAATCGAGTTTCTGCTCAGGGAATTCGAAGTTCAGTTGGCGGAAGCCAGGGTGTGAGACTGGGAGGCAGGAAAGTCGATTTCTCAGTCAGCAGGGGTGATGCAGAAGCTGCCAAGGGTGACGCAGTTTGACGCAGAGCCTCCAGAGCTGAAGGATCAATCACTGATTCTCCAGTGACTAGGTGAGATCATTTCACCAGTCATTTGTCTAGTATCTTCTCTGTAAAGGATTGCTAGTTGAGCATCCTAGAGTTGTACTCAGAATTTTCTCCTGCATAATAGAAAACCCTCAGAGCTGCTGCATTAGTTTCCCCGCATTGGGTTTTTTCAAGGACTATTTTGTCCAAAAATAACTGTATCCTATGTATCTTGTTCTTAGCTCAGTTTCTTGTTTCATGAAATCGAATTTAAAGTAGTGTAGGCTGCAAAAGTAATTTGCTTCAGTATTCAGAGAATAACTTGATGAATGTATATTAAAATCAAGAAGTTGAAGTAGATTCATGTTTGCTGCTCTAGGGGTTCCATGAGGATTAGGAATTTTCACACAACATAGTTGGAGTGGCCAAGGCCATGTTGCATGACCAGGGGCTGTCCATGTTCTTGTGGGCAAAGGCATGCAACACTGCAATGTTTCTGTAAAACAAGAGTCCACACAGGGTGTTTGGATGAGTTACCCGAGAGGAGGCTTTCACAGGCAAAAAGCCTAATGTTTCTCACTACTGCATCTTTGTGACAATGATTTACTACCACCTGTCCAAAGAGAATAGGAAGAAGCTAGAGCCCACAACTAAAAAGGGAATTTTCGTGGGTTACTATAAGACGCCTTAGGCATACAAGGTGTACATAAGATCACTACGGAAGACAGTTATCAGGCGGGACATGAGGTTTGCAAAGGACAAAGCTTTGAGGGAGTCCTTGGAGTGAGAGCAGGTTGAAGTGCCTAAGGAGGAACTTCTTGTTTATAAGTAGGAGCCTCAGTCAATGCCACAGATTGAGCCTCAGCCAGATTGCAAGCGGGCCGTACAACAGGAAGACAAGAACTCATTGTAGAATGAGGAGAGACTAGGACGAGTGGAAGCAACCACTTAGTCAGTGAGTCTCGACACAGGGAGCAAGAGAGTCAAGTGGGCCTTAAGGTTGATATAAAAGAGGCAGAGCAAGTAGCCTCAAAGGTACACGGAGCACATGGCGCTGATGACAGAGTTATTAGACTCATAGCCTTCTTGTTTTGAGGAGGCAACCTCTCAGTAGGTTTAGCGGGATGCTATGGTGGAGGAATATTCCTCCATCATGAAGAATGATGTTTGGGAGATTGTGCCATGCTCAGAGGGCAATTCAATGGTAGGTTGACGCTGGGTGTACAAGGTAAAGCATGGAGCAGATGAGAGTGTGGAGAAATACAAGGCCAGGTTTATGACCAAGGGCTTCTTGCAAGTTGAGGGCATCGACTATGATGAAACATTTCCCCTAGCGGCTCGTTATTCATCCATCAAGACAATTCTGGCACTTGCAACTCAGTTGGGGTGGAAGATCCACCAAATGGACGTGAAGACAACATTCCTCAACGAGGTGGTTGAGGAAGAGATTTATATGGACCAGCCAGAGCAATTTGGGACTTTCAACAGAGAGATTCATGTCTATTTGTTGAAGAGCTCATTATGAGCTCAAGCAAACATCGAGAGCTTGGTACACTCGCATTGACAACTATCATCAAGTATTGGGCTTCACTAAGAGTGAGGCGGATTCCAACCTATACTACATCATGGTTGGAGGGCTTTTGCTCATTCTACTTCTCTATGTCGACGATCATATCTTGATTAGAGCAGGCGACTTGATTCATGATTGTAAGGCAGATCTTGCAAGAGAGTTTGAGATGAAGGACATAGGGCTTATGAACTACTTCCTTGTGCTAGAGGTATGGCAGGGTGATGGGGGAATCTTCTTGGGGAAGGGGAAGTACACTACAAAGATCCTTAAGAGGTTTTGTATGTAGGATTGCAAGGCCATGACCACGCCTCTAGCTATAAACTGGAGGAAGGTGCACACTAGTAGAGCAGAGCGAGTAGATGCCATATTGTACAAGCAACTCATTAGGTCGTTAATGTACTTGGTCAACACACGACTTGACATATGTTTTGCAGTGAACCAATTGAGCTAGTTCATGATGGATCCCACGAGATTTCATTGGGTTGCTTCTCATCATGTCTTGAGGTATCTCAGAGGCACGACAAATTATGGGTTATGGTACAAACAGGTTGATGGAGTGAGGCTTGAGGGCTTCACAAATGTAGACTGGGCAGGAAGCTCCACAGATCAAAAGAGTACTTTAGGTTGTGCCTTCAACATTGGTTTAGTCGCTATTTCTTGTTTCAACAAGAAGCAGAGATCAATTGCTCTCAGTCCAGCAGAGGCTGAATACATGGCTGCCAACTTGGCAACATGTGAAGCCATCTAGATGAGGAAGTTGCTTGTGGGCCTTTTCAGGCATGAGTTGGAGCCCACTGTGATTTACTGTGACAATCAGAGTTGCATTAAGCTCTCTGAGAATCTAGTTTCTCATGACCGCTCCAAGGACATCGAGATTAGGTACCATCACCTTAAGGATTGTGTGCAAAAAGGGATAGTGAAGCTATTGTACATTCTCACTGATGAGTAGTTGCGAATATCTTGACGAGGGCCTTAGTTAAAAGCAAGTTCGTGTTTTTCAAAGATGAGTTGGGACTTGGGAGTTGTAGAAAATCCCTTATTCGCTAAGAGGGAGTGTTGAAAATGTAGCGAAGGAAGCTCTTTTGGTTTGTGCCTTAGCCAGTAAAAACTTGGAATTGTCTTTCTCTGACATTTATGCGAATTCATAAGTTAGACTTCAGTTATGATGAGTTGATTTCCAGTTCAGTGGAATGGTCATTAGTAGATTGCATGCATAGTGTTGGAGCTTCAATTTGTTGGAGTCTTCTTCAGTTAGATTACAAGATGAGGTTACAGGGACAAGTCCAGTTAGGACGAGTTAAGACTGTAGAGACAAGTTTAACTAGGACGAGTTAAGACTTCAGAGACAAGTGAAGAGAGGATGAGTTAAGTCCTCAGTTAGATCGGTTCACAACTAGAGGAAATCAAGGAGCAACTTGAGCCAGTTAACTGAGAGCTAGTCCAAGTGTAACCGAGACTTGCTCCAGTTAACTGGCAAAAGGAACTCGTTGCACTTGTGTGAACAAACATTCAAAGCTGGCCTCCTTGCATGCATCGAAGATATACTAAGGCAGAGAAGGATAAAGGCACAATGTTGGATAATTTGTCATTGTTGGTAGAGTGCATTGATTGAGGAGCAAAGATTAGAGTCTGAAGAGCAAGGCAAGACTAGTTTTCAGTAGGAAACATTTGTGTTCCGGCCCGAGATCAAGAGGCAGGGACGAGAGGATCTTCTCAAGGGCGAGAGCAGTGATCAAGGAGCAAGTCGAGAGCAACTGTGGGGTTGAGATTAGTGAGAGCCTTCTCAAAGGCTATTTGCTGGCTGCAACAACAACGAATGCAGGTTTTCCCATTTGGGTTTCCTGGGTAAAACACCAGTGTCAAATTTGTGTGTGCATGTGTTTCTATCTTAACTGTTTTCCCTTGCATGTTGAATGTTAAGAAACTTTGTATCTTGGTGAAATTTAAACTTGGTTTCAGTTTTCAGTTGCCTTGATTTTTCAGTAAATTTATCTAAGTAGTTGCAGTGTTTTAAGAAAATTGACACATCTTAAAGGGGCAATGGAAAATCTCAAAATCAAGAGCTATGCACCCTAACAAAGACAAATTATAAAGAAGTAAAAGGCGCTTTAGAGGGGTGGAAAGAGAAGGCCGAGGAAAAGGGTATCTCATGTCTCCATGATTGCTCACTCTTTACATCTATATACTCAAGATGTTGGACCCCATCGGTTGGTCACATGGGTATAGCACTTTGCCCCAAAGTTCTTCCCACTTCACAACCATCATTATCACACACACCTATGGATTGATGCGCTAACCTGAGACATGTCACTTCCCTTGGGGGATGGAAACACCTAATAGGGTTGTTGACCTAACTATCCCTAATATAAGTGAGGTATATTGTTTATGCATCTTGATCTAGTTAGATGTTTGAAGGTGAGCTTTTTGTGAAGTATTATTATGCTCAATCATTAGATATGGTCCACTATGATGCATCTATGATTATTGACCCTAATGATTGTTGATTTCACTTCATTTTGAGAGGGTTTCATTGGGTGATGTTATCATAGCAGCAAAGGCCTCTTGAGATATGATACTCATCCCATTCAACAACATTCTAGAAGTCTTTTTAGTATTTTACCCATTCTAGAGAGTAGTTATGAACTTTTGACCTTGTTGATGTAGTGTTTCCCATTTAAAGGAGAGCATTGGGCTATGAGATGGTTCCACATGGTATTAGACTCCCTTGAGTACTCCAGATTGCTGAAACATTGAGCCATTGAGTATTGGTGTCAGATTTATTGTTGATCTGCCTAGATGGATCCAAGATGCCCTTAGGCTGCCCTTGACACTGCTTGATGGATGTTGCTTGTTCTGGAGCTTGAATGATGATGGTATCCTTGAGATGACAGGGGAAGGGCTTTCACATCACTAGTAGGCCCCAACACTTGAGCATGATGGTGCCACATCGCCCCTTTTGCTATTAGAAGGGTGATGTATGGCACCTCGGTGATGACATCATGGTTTGGAGGAATTTTTGGAGGCATACCCATGATACGTTAAGCTTTTACTTGGAGTATGGAGCACTCATGATCCATTTATCACTTGCTTGTGGCATACTGAGCACTTATGGAGGATGAAGTCATTGTGGAGAAGCCTATTTCTAACATGCGTGGGCTATTTTGGCATTTTTTTTTTTTTTTATGTTTTTTGAGCTATTGTGAGGTTGGCTTGTAACCTCTCACTTGTTGAACACTTAAAGCAAGCTTGTTTTAGGTCTTTTGTTGTAAATTTGTGAAAACAAGGGTTGTTATACTTCATATAAAAAGAGGCTCCCTTATTTCATTTTTGATGATCATACTTACATCACTCTTCTTTTCCACAAGAGTGCGGTGCAAATTCTCTTGGAGATGGAATTTTGTGTGGATATGTTTTCATGGGATTGAATGAAGTGTTTCTTTGGAGAATTTTGTAAGTTTCATGCCTATTTTCTATATTTTGCATAATATATGTGTAGTAGGGTTTCTATTTTGTGCCATCAATAAATGCTAAGTCTATGTTGAAATCATGCTCCTTTATAGCATGCAAAATTGTTTTATTTGAAACCTATAAGGAAACTCTGAATGTGTTTTCCTTATATTTAAATTCTCCCTTCAAGAGGAAAATATTTGGGGTTTTTAGAGTGGATGCCCTAGTGATTCCCCTTTTTCAATCGAAATCATTCTCATTGAATTTTTCCCTAGAAGACTCCATTAAGCCCATTTAGGATAAGGCACTTATCATAATTGTGTTTATAATCCATTTAATTAAATAAATTCCTCTTATATCTTTTCCTAGATACCTAGGGTTCGTGGCTAGGGTTTTTTATGCTAAAAATTGCTAAAAAGTGAATTTAGGTTTGACGTGAATGTTTCATAAAGTAGGAATTTCATCAATAAATAATACAAAAGCAATATCTAGCATTGTTGCATGATGAAACTCCCCTCTTTAGGGCTGATGTCATCTTTAATTTGCTGTTTGTGCATGTTTTCAAATATAAAAATCCATTAAAAAACTCTAATCCTTGATGTTTATTGGAAGTCCTTGTTCCCTTTGTTGATTGTCCATTGGGAGGCCTTTTCCTTTGGCTATTATATGACATTGTGTACCCTATCATTGAAAATTAGCAAAACCCTAACTTATAACAGTCATCAAATTAGTCTAGGAATTAAGTACTTGAATTTTGGCATAGAACATTTAGGCCTTATAGCCTCGCTAGTACTCTATCCCATCTTATAGACCTCATAACAATCACCTTGAGCCATGGTAATTGAATATCGTTAAGGTGAATTTAGGGAAGCCTCCCTTGTGGTTAAATACCACTAAAGAGCAAGAGAAAGGTTGCTGAAGTGTCAATGACAACCCTTTCTCTTGTGGCCATAAGGTCTAGTTTGCCTAGTGGGGCTTTGTGCTAGGCCTGCTATGTGCAGCAACAGGGCTCATTTGAGTGTCAATATAGTGTCATTTTGTGATCAATGTCATGTGAAACATTTAAATTGATGAAATCATGAAAGGTATTTGTATGTATCATGGTTAGGTTAATCTTCCCTATGTTTTGGATTTTAATTTTTTTTTTTTTCATAAGTCTTTTTGATGATCCCAACCCATCATTTGTCAGAAATATGGGAGGAGCTTATGGCTTTTCTGGATACCCATTCGTGATATTTTTCCTGTTTCTTCTTTCCGGAAACTTGGGTAGCTTAGATTACTCCAATGGTAGATCCCTGGGGTGAGATTTCATTCTACATTAATACTAACACCACTCTATTTAATTTGGTCCTATATGCATATTTTTTTAGTGAAGGCATTCTTAGGCTGAAGGCCTGACACATACTTTCCTGACTTCCATAAGAAATGACTTTTGGTGGGATAGAGCAGCTTTGCGTCCAGGCTTAAACTTATGTCCGACCAATTAGAAATGCTTTGATGCAAAAATGCAATTTATGTTTGCTAGCTCGAGTTTGTTTTCTCAACAAACTAATGAGAAGCTGCTTTCTTTATTCCTTATATGGAAATTCGAATCATAGTATTTTACTGTTTTAATGCCTTCATGGCTTAATTAGTTTTCAGAGTTTGGATTTTTAGTCATTTCCTTTTAAGCAATATTTTCCGATGTCCTTGCAAGACTTTCTTCCTGATGGAGACTGGTTTAACTAATAAAACATGTTATTTACATTTATGTTCATGGACAAATTGAACTTAAGTCTACTACCAACCCAATTTATGACCTTCATCTTTAATCACGATATGACAGACCCTGTTCTTAAATGATATCAGTGACTGATGATTATAGTGAATTTGTTATAGATTATCCTGAAGAAACACAATTTGACTATTGCCGTGCTTTAATATCTTGGATTGCATTTCAATGCAGGTGAAGGAGATACTGGTGGAGGAATCTAATGTACAGCCTGTTCATAGTCCAGTGACAGTGTGTGGAGACATCCATGGACAATTTCATGATCTAATGAAACTTTTCCAGACAGGAGGTCAGGTGCCGGATACAAATTATATATTTATGGTAAGTGACATAGTAGGTTTGAAATCACATTTCCAGTATTAAGATAATGTTGTATAAAGTTTCGGTTTGTTTCTTTTACTGTTTTCAGCGTATAAACATAGCTTTGATGTAATTTTGGCAGGGAGATTTTGTTGATAGAGGATACAACAGCATTGAAGTATTCACGATTCTTTTATTATTAAAAGCAAGGTATATTCTTACTGCCAAATGGCATTATTTCAACTATACTCGACGCATCATATATTATGAAGTTGTTTATCATGTCAGTTATTTGAAGTGTACATAGAGAGCCTAATACCTAAGTCTCCTGTTTCTGGTTTGTGTTCGAGTTTGACGACTTTAAAGTTTGACAAAAAT
>APFE031150826.1:231816-249894 GCA_000404065.3 Pinus taeda
TTAGAATCTGCCCAAACCCTTTCTGGGTATTGGAGATCTCATGTGCCCCAACCTCTCCACCAAATTTCGTGGTTAGAGCACATCCGATGCTACCCCAAATCAACATTCTAGGGTTTTCTTGAGTCATAAAAGTCATTATCATATTTATTTGACACTTCTTGGGCTTTTGTATCATGTAAAGAAAAATTATTTTGATTCAAAACAATCATATTTCACCTCCACACCAAGTTGGCCTTGCCTTGATGATGTCGGCCTTGTTTGTGGCAATTCGACCCTGTGCAAGCAATATAAATAGAAGGAGAATTTGACCTATTTGGTATCCATCCATCCACAAGTTCGATTTGAAGTGAAGCAAGAAGAAAAATAAGTGTGAAGTCAAGGACAAGAAGAACAAATCAAAGAAAGAACAAAAATCGAAGTTTTGGGCATCTCTCTGTCACAGGTGCGAGTTCTTCTATGGTTTTTGGGCAAGTTGCAAGGGTTGAAATTTCTGTAGTCACTATAGATTCAAAATTCTGAGTTGTAGTGAGATGAAATTCCAATCAGAGCAAATTTGAAGGGTGTTGACTCTTGTTGACTTTGGCAACGTTTGTCTATGTGAAAGGAGGGTTGACTTGGTGATTGGAGGAGGTCTTTGTCTTAGTCATAAGGTCTTGGATTGTATCACTTTGACTTGGTTCTATTAGAGAAGAGGAGTTTGATTGGGTTTTACCCAGGGAGAGGGGTTTTGCCTTGGCTAAGTGCTTACATCTTGTGTTTCTTATTTTTGTGATCTTCATATATTTTTGATTTGGTAATTGCTTGATGAAAGATAACATAATAAAGAAGTGAAGAAGCCAACACATATCACAAGTAATTATCAAGGAAAGAGGAATCAAAACCCTAATAACTACATGCATTGATTTCTCAACATGGTATCAAAGCTAAGGTGAAGGAAAGACTATTTGAAATCATTTGAAGAAAGGAAAGCACTCTTAAAAGGTAGATCTCTCCCATCTATGGCAAGCTATTTGAAGAGGGGACTTGTTACCACTCAAACTAGCAGGGGTCCTATCGAACAACTATTAAGTCAAGTGGCAATAATGGAGCGATAACCCACTGTCACCTCAGCTAAAGGCCCCTGTTCTTTACGAAATTTCACCAATGGGAGGAGTCCCAATAAGAGAGAAATCATGAAGCTAGATAGATCAATGATAGGATGTGGAGTGATTCCTAAAGCCTATTCACAAGAGAGGCTCAGATAATTGGTTTACTTGCTTTGGAATTGTTGTACACTTTTTGTCAAAGTTCCAAAGAAGCAGATATGCCAATTTTTTTTCAAAGGATCGGATCATCAAACATTAGCGTATTGAGTCTTTGTAAACCCATTCTGCAAATTTGTAGTGTAAATGATGCTAGTAAGACCATGTAATGACCTAGGTAAGCCTATTATTTTGGCGAAAGTTTCATCCTAGGAGGTTTTTCGTCTCACTCATTCATTTGTGTTTCTAAACACGGATGGTCAGCAAAGTTGTTCCCTTTAACCTCACCCCAAAGCTAGGGTGGAATTCTTCGTCAAGTCTTAGGTGAGTCCAAGTGTTTTAGTCGAGTCTTATGTAAAAGCGATCTGAGAATAATTTAAGGTAGTTGGCTAAATTATTTTATTACAAATCACTTGGTCTACTAGATCATATTGTGTCGCAGAATTGAGTGTGTAATTTGAGGGTCTATACCGAATGGGTGTTCCCTCTTTGAGGGTTGAATTGTAAACTTCTTATGTAAAAAATATTTTAGTGCATGGTTCCTCATACTTAGACACCATGGATAAAATATTAGAGCATGGAAAAAATATTTAATCCCCTCAAGTGTCAATTAATTAATTTTTCTGGCAAAAATTAAATAAATCCTAAGTCAGAAAATTAATTAATTAGAGTCTAAATTAGAGTCTTGGAGAAATTAAATTCTCCAAGTGGATAAATTCGTGGGTCCCCCACCAAGGGAATATTAGAAATTTCAAGAAAAATTGGAACCTTGACCTTGGTGGTTAAGTCAAAGTCAATTTTTTGAGGAAATTAGCTCAAAATAATTATTATTGAGCTAATAAAAAATGGATTTAATGAGCAATTCGAAAATTCCTCAAAACAAATATTTTCAACTGTGAAGATTAAAAGAAGATCCAAATATCTTTCGTCCACTAACATTATTTTGACGAATATCAAGCCAACTTGCCATTACTTTTCCACTTGGAGGATTTATCTATAAATTAGAGAGTCATTTGTGTAAAATGCCATTCGATTTTTGGCTAAGAAAATTCTACAGAAAAGTTGATGTAATGCTACTGTCCCGCTGTGAATGTTTTCCGAATCATAATAAAGACTTTTGGGTGCAGTTCGTAGTGTTTATTGTCTATTGATTTGTGGTATGTGCTGGGTACGAGCTTTTCTACATTAGATTGTGATAAGAACATTCTATTGGTAGATTTTGGGTCTATCTTAAGTAATTTGATTCACCATATGTCTAACAAGATTTCTTGAAGAAAATATATAGTGTTTGTAGGTTTCTCAGCCCTTAGGCTCCAAGTTAACACAATGTGGACGTAGGTTGACCTTGCTTGCATCTATTCTCTAAAATACACTTAGCCATTTACCAAAATAATTCTAAAAAAAATTATTTCACAAACTTTATTTCAAAAGCCTTGTATATTTGTACATTTGTCAATAAATTTGTATAATATATTTGTAAATTATTTTTCTCTAACTAGGGTTTTGGGGTTTTGAGAATTGTTGTATATATTGGGGTTTTGGGTATTTTTATCTCCAATTTTGTAGGTGAAATCAACTGAGAAGAGCTGGATTAGAGCTAGATCTAGGCCCTTGAGGGTAAGCTCCCTCTAAAATCTTTTGTAGGGCCAACCATTGAAAAATTTGCAACAAACTGAAGATCTGAAGCAAATAATTTTTTTTCAGAGCTGGGGTTTCAAGTTTTAGGGCTCCTAAGCCTTGATCTTCCCTCTTTAAGCCCAATGTCCTCCTTGCCTTGCTCACGCTTTCTAAGGCTTGCATCACCCTTTGTGGCCCCAACATTGAGGGTTTAAGGCCTTTTTAGGCTTGGTCGTGGGCCCAGAAGGCCTTGGCCCACTCCTTTATCCTAGACGACAACCTTTTACGCTTACCGTGGGCTTTCCAAGCCTTTCCCTTGCTTCAGCCTCCCTCTTTCTTGCCTCGGCCTCCTCCGCTGCCCTTCGCTCTCCCTCTTTCCCCTTTCGCTGACACTTTTTAGCCCTCCTTTAGCCTCAAACCCTAGCAGCTAGGCCTTATAGGCCCTTTCTACCCCAACTCTAGCCTTACTGGGCCTAGTGTTGCCTCTTTTGGCCCCTGTTTGACCTTTGCCCATCTCTGAAATTTTTGGGACTGAATACTTGGTGTGTTTTGCAGAGAAATTGGCTCAAATCTTGTGTTTTCAGGTGTCAAGTACATTGGTTAAATTTTGGCAACTTGGGCAAGTTTTTTACAAGGCCTTGGGCCTAGGGTTTGCTCTTTAAACCCTCACCTTACCACTGTTTTGCTTCAACTATCATATTCATTTTATAACAGTGAATTAAATGCCCTAAAATCACATCTAAGTGGCTTAAACACTCTAATGATGTCATGGTAAAATTTTACTAGTGTTTTAGCTATTTAGGCATCGAGTATCTAACCTAGATCTAGTCATTTGCTTGCTGGAAAATCTTTGCATAACTGAATAGATCAGATCTGATATAAATCTGAAAAGAACACTCTAAAGTACATAATTTTGATTGGTGTGGCTTATAGCATTCTATCATAGCATCTAAGTGTCTTTGGCATCAAAATTTGGGCATAGATATCTAATTTATAGCGGCCGATACCTCTGCATAAGAGGCATAATCAGATCTGACATTTTCTGATTGTCACATCTAGAAGGGCTTAAAAATCAATTTCAATTTGACAAACTTATAGCATTTGGCAAATTTTGGCACATGTTATTGCATCAATAACTCACTGTTTGCTCACTTTTCTTACTGCTGTAACAAATGATTTCAGATTTGATATAATGCTGAACATAACATCTTAAGTGGGCTAAAATTCATAAATTTACATTGGCAAGTCATTAGGCAGCTCATTGGTCATTTTATGTTTTACATGCTTGGCAATTTCCTTGGTTTGAAGTGACATATTTACTGCTGTCCTATACTTCATCATAAGTGACTTTTTCATGATTTATTTGGTTCATGGTGGTTTATATTGTTAAGCTCTAACAATTGCTTGTCTTGTGTTAGATTTGAAAATTTGTTAATTTGACATTAAGATTACTCAAACATCTATCCTCTAATCTTGTTGATGAACCAAGTCACTTTGGCATTAAAATCTAATTGACATTGTGCTTGAAACATTGTTGAATAAGTGCTCTAAGTTAAGTTCATAATTCTGTGCTCTTTCACATTCTTAAGAAGCTTAGGTAATTTTATTGTCTATCTTGAGAGAACGGCATCCTAAGTTTTATTTTGAGCATCTTTCGTTATTGGCATTGTCTAAGGACATACTCTTGGCATAAGATTGTTAATTGTCTATCTTGAGTAATTGGCAGCTTGTGGATTTGACATTGGCACTAAGTTAATAGGTATTTTCTTGGTTGTAAGATTGCATTTTGATTTACAAGTACCCTTGTCTTTAAATGTCCATCATAATTTAAAGTACTTAAGCAAATCTTAAACTAGGAATTTCACTCACAATCATTGCATAAACATTCTAGGCTTAGCTTACACTAATAAGTTACTTGCAAGCATAAGTTTGGTTGGTAGACTCCTAGGACAACCCTTTCTCACCTAGCTTAAAGGGTTCAACCCTTTCTAGTGGTTGAAACAGTGACCTTGCAATGGTCAGAGCCATAGTCTCTGTAGCGCTAGAGGTACTGAGTGGTTGGAACACAGGGGAAGGTATCATTAATCAAGCCTCTGCTTGCTTTTTGTTGGATTCCATCCCACAACCTACTCTAAAGACGGGTCTCAAAACAATTATGGGGAAGGTTTCATTTTGACTAGGCATATAACTTAAAAATAACCAAGATCCTTGCACCACACTTAGATCTTAGGACTTGCATCTCATATAGGTTAGTTGATCATTTATGCAACAATTGTTGATTCAGTTACTTGGTCTTAATTTGTAACGAGCAAGAATTTTGACTCCATAAGGCACTGGTTTCATTTTTGAATCTAATCAAATCTTTGAATCTTGCTAAATTTTACCAAGTAGCTAAGCCACTCAACTGTGTCTCTTAGACAATTTGGTTCCCAACTTGTCTCTCATCATCTTATTTCTATAGAGACGACCCCCCATAGCTTGTAGTTAGGAGACAACTAGAACGGAGTGGGCGGGGGTCAGAGTGACAACCCCGCCCTGAGCTATTGTCACGCTACCTGTACAATATGAGTGAAAACATTTTTTGGCGCTGTCGCCGGGGATATATTATTCTCGACGCTTCAACAACAATCTTCCTAATCTTATAATCCTTTTTACCATTCATTAGCCCGTCAAGCGACACAACATTTTTTGGCACCTTTCCTTTCATCATTGTTCATCTTTTCATCTGCTTATCATTTGTTCTCTCTCTAATCCTTTCATGTTATTCATCCACACCATTAGCACTTGGACATTTAGGTTGGTTTCCCGTTTGGGTGGCGACTCCACTTGTTCAACCATTCACAAGAGCTTACTCTAGAAGGAGCCTTGGTAGCTTGGTTAACCCTGCTCCCATTTCTGGAAAGGTTCTAAGATCCCGCTTAAGCAAATTACATTCTAGAGAGCGATTAAATTTTCTCGAGTAGGAAGCTCTCCTTGATCTCCATTTGCTTTTCATTAATCTCGTAAATCAAGACATAATGGGTGATTTTCACAGGCCTTGCAACTTCACCAACATCCAAGGATATCCACATGATTTGCCAAATGAATCTACTATGAGCAAGCTGCCAATCTTCGAAGGAAACAACGCCATAAATGTTGAGGCTCATATAAGAAAGTTCAACTCCTTCATCAAGAGATATGCTCATTCCATTGCCTACAACCGTGAAGAGGTGAGGATGAAGTTATTTGTTTTTTCATTAGAAGATAATGCACTTGACTGGTTTCATGACAAAGAAAATAATGCCTTTGACTGCTTGAGAACTCTGCCCGATGCATTTAAAGATAAATATGGGGATAAGAGGGAAGGAAAGTACTTGGTTAAAGAATTGAATACTATAAAGAAAAGAGAAAATGAAATAGTGGAAGAATTCAACCAAAGATTTAATGGTCTTCTAAAAGACACGACTCATGATTATAGGCCTTCTGATAAGTTAATTTTGGAACAATATCTCGAAGCCTTTAACGGTGACACTATGAAATTAGACATGCCAAACCCGTTACCTTAGCCGTTGCCCAGAGTATAGCTGAAGACTTGGAAAATGATAGAAAAGCTTCAGGTAACTCAAAGGTTCCAGGTTTTGATAGAGGTGCAGTTAAATCTAAGCAAAAAGAAATTAAGGAGGAAGAGGCAAATTCAGTTAAGGAATTAACCCGAGTAATCAAAGAAACAAAAATAAAACATGCCATTCAAATAAGTGATATGCAAGTTCAATTATGTTAATTTTAGGCAACAATGGTATGTTCTATGCTTTAGAGAAATTTTACTTCAATTTCTTTATGAGCCCAATATCAATTTCAGTTTAGCAATCACATAAACATGTAAGTAAAATGCTGATAGAACATAAACATAAACAATAGAAGACAAGCCAAGACAAGAGGACACAAGATGTGGCACTAGCCAGGGACAAAGCCCAATGTGGGGAAACCCTTGATCAAATCTTCTTTTAGTCTTAAATAGTTCAGCAGAGAGAGATAATACAATTTATAAATTTTGATAATTATAACAACAACAAAAGAGCCCTAAGCAGAAAAGTCAATGTTGGTCAACAAGGTAGATTTGACCATCAAAGATTCGGTCAGCTTCAGCCTCCAAACAACAAGATGAAACAACCCTCAAAACAGTGGAATTCTGCCTAGTTAAAGTTTGGTCAAACAGTCAACCTGCGGTGAGCCCTAATCATAGTCAACGTTGGTCAAAACTCCTCGATTTTCATGCCTAGAATTGCGGCCTTCTTAGACAAAGATTCCTCACCCAAACCGAAATCAAAACAGGTGAATGCATCAAGTCAAAGCAGTGAAACAACCTCTCAACAACTTGGTTAATGTTCGTCAACACAACAAACATAAACCCTAGTTCACATGTGTGGAGAGAGAGATGACTGCCTCGGATAGTGTGCCCAATCACAAGAGGAGAGAGAGATATGTGTGATGAGATGATGGTGAAAATGACTTGAGGTCTCCTTATTTTTATATGCAACATTGAGGATGAATTGGGAACTTGTCTTGACAATTTGTCCATAATATAAATAAATTAATATCTTCATCTGTACATGTCAGAATCAGATGTTCTTTAGATCAATCCTACACCTCTCCGAGAGAGGAATTTAATAAAAATATCAACTGTCATAAATAAGATGACCCATGTGGAGTTTGGCCCTAGTTGCCAATTTTAACAAATTGACCCAGATGGAGAGAAGCTGAATGCAGAGTACGCTGCCTAGGAATAATAATTATAACAGGGGTAACAATAATCCATGGCCGGGAAAGTATCCTTCTAATGATCAATGGCCTCCCACACCACTTGCGTCCGCTGATATGGTGACGAGCTTATCTTTTTCTGTAGACACTGTGAAAGGCATTAAGAAACTTAGGTAATTTTATTGTCTATCTTGAGAGATCGACATCTTAAGTTTTATTTTGAGCATCTTTTGTTATTGGCATTGTCTAAGGACATAATCTTGGCATAAGATTGTTAATCGTCTATCTTGAGTAATTGGCAGCTTGTGGATTTGACACTGACACTAAGTTAATAGGCATTTTCGTGGTTGTAAAATTGCATTTTGATTTACAAGTACCCTTGTCTTTAAATATCCGTCATAATTTAAAGTACTTAAGCAAATCTTAAACTAGGAATTTCACTCACAATCATTGCATAAACATTCTAGGCTTAGCTTACACTAATAAGTTACCTACAACCATAAGTTTGGGTGGTAGACTCCTAGGACAACCCTTTCTCACCTAGCTTAAAGGGTTCAACCCTTTCTAGTGGTTGAAACAGTGACCTTGCAATGGTCAGAGTCATAGTCTCTGCAGCGCCAAGGGCATTGAGTGGTTGGAACACAGGGGAAGGTATTTTTAATCAAGCCTTTGCTTGCTTTTCGTTGGATTCCATCCCACAACCTACTCTAAAGACGGGTCTCAAAATAATTATGGGGAAGGTTTCATTTTGACTAGGCATATAACTTAAAAATAACCAAGATCCTTGCACCACACTTAGATCTTAGGACTTGCATCTCATATAGGTTAGTTGATCATTTAAGCTACAATTGTTCATTCAGTTACTTGGTCTTAATTTGTAATGAGCAAGAATTTTGACTCCATAAGGCACTGGTCTCATTTTTGAATCTAATCAAATCTTTGAATCTTGCTAAATTTTACCAAGTAGCTAAGCCACTCAACTGTGTCTCTTAGACAATTTGGTTCCCAACTTGTCTCTCATCATCTTATTTCTATAGAGACTACCCCCCCATAGCTCGTAGTTAGGAGATAACTAGAACGGAGAGGGCGGGGGTCAGAGTGACAGCCCCGCCCTGAGCCGTTGTCGCGCTACCTGTACAATCTGAGTGAAAACATTTTTTGGCGCTGTCGCCGGGGATATATTATTCTTGGCGCTTCAACAACAAGCTTCCTAATCTTATAATCCTTTTTACCATTCATTAGCCCGTCAAGCGACACAACATTTTTTGGCACCTTTCCTTTCATCATTGTTCATCTTTTCATCAACTTCTCAGTTGTTCTCTCTCTAATCCTTTCAACTTATTCATCCACACCATTAGCACCTAGACATTTAGGTTGGTTTCTCGTTTGGGTGGCGACTCCACTTGTTCGACCATTCACAAGAGCTTACTCTAGAAGGAGTCTTGGTAGCTTGGTTAACCCTTCTCTCATTTTTGGAAAGGTTCTAAGATCCCGATTAAGAAAATTACATTCTAGAGAGCGATTAAATTTTCTCGAGTAGGAAGCTCTCCTTGATCTCCATTTGCATTTCATTAATCTCGTAAATCAAGACATAATGGGTGATTTTCACAAGCCTTGCAACTTCACCAACATCCAAGGATATCCACATGGTCTGCCAAATGAATTTACTATGAGCAAGCTGCCAATCTTCGAAGGAAACAATGCCATAAATGTTGAGGCTCATATAAGAAAGTTCAACTCCTTCATCAAGAGATATGCTCATTCTATTGCCTACAACCGTGAAAAGGTGAGGATGAAGTCATTTGTTTTGTCATTAGAAGATAATGCACTTGACTGGTTTCATGACAAAGAAAATAATGCCTTTCACTGCTTGAGAACTCAGCCCGATGCACTTAAAGATAAATATGGGGATAAGAGGGAAGGAAAGTACTTGGTTAAAGAATTGAATACTATAAAGAAAAGAGAAAATGAAATAGTGGAAGAATTCAACCAAAGATTTAATGGTCTTCTAAAAGACACGACTCATGGTTATAGGCCTTCTGATAAGTCAATTTTGGAACAATATCTCGAAGCCTTCAATGGTGACACTATGAAATTAGACATGCCAAACCCGTTACCTTAGCCGTTGCCCAGAGTACAGCTGAAGACTTGGAAAATGATAGAAAAGCTTCAGGTAACTCAAAGGTTCCAGGTTTTGATAGAGGTGCAGTTAAATCTAAGCAAAAGGAAATTAAGGAGGAAGAGGCAGATTCAGTTAAGGAATTAACCCGAGTAACCAAAGAAACGAAAATAAAACATGCCATTCAAATAAGTGATATGCAAGTTCAATTGTGTTAATTTTAGGCAACAATGGTATGTTCTATGCTTTAGAGAAATTTTACTTCAATTTCTTTATGAGCCCAATATCAATTTCAGTTTAGCAATCACATAAACATGTAAGTAAAATGCTGATAGAACGTAAACATAAACAATAAAAGACAAGCCAAGACAAGAGGACACAAGATGTGGCACTAGCCAGGGACAAAGCCCAATGTGGGAAACCCTTGATCAAATCTTCTTTTAGTCTTAAATAGTTCAGCAGAGAGAGATAATACAATTTACAAATTCTGATAATTATAACAACAAAAGAGCCCTAAGCAGAAAAGTCAATGTTGGTCAACAGGGTAGATTTGACCATCAAAGGTTCGGTCAGCTTCAGCCTCCAAACAACAAGATGAAACAACCCTCAAAACAGTGGAATTTTGCCTAGTTAAAGTCCGATCAAACAGTCAACCTGCGGTCTGCCCTAACCATAGTCAACGTTGGTCAAAACTCCTTGATTTTCGTGCCCAGAATTGCGGCCTTCTTAGACAAAGATTCCTCACCCAAATCGAAATCAAAACAAGTGAATGCATCAAGTCAAAGCAGTCAAACAACCTCCAAACAACTCTGTTAATGTTGGTCAACACAACAAACATAAACCCTAGTACACACGTGTGGAGAGAGAGATCACTGCGTCGGATAGTTTGCCCAATCACAAGAGGAGAGAGAGATATGTGTGATAAGATGATGGTTAAAATGACTTGAGGTCTCCTTATTTTTATATGCAATGCTGAGGATGAATTGGGGGCTTGTGTCCCTGTTTAGCTTGCTGGCCAACCTTGACAATTTGTCCATAATATAAATAAATTAATATCTTCATTTGTACATGTTAGAATTGGATGTTCTTTGGATCAATCCTACACTTCTTCGAGAGAGGAATCTAATAAAAATATCAACTGTCATAAATAAGATGACCCATGTGGTGTTTGACTTTGGTCCTAGTTGCCAATTTTAACAAATTGACCCAGATGGAGAGAAGCTGAATGCAGAGTACGCTTCCTAGGAATAATAATTATAACAAGGGTAACAATAATCCATGGGTGGGAAAGTATCCTTCTAATGATCAAAGGCCTCCCACGCCACTTGCGTTTGCTGATATGGTTGACGAGCCTATCTTTTTCTGTAGACACTATGAAAGCTTCCATGAAGAAAGTAAATGTGCTTTTGTTAGGAGAATTTTAGAAGAAGGAACGAGTAAACAAACAAATAATGTAGGCCATGACACTCCTAAGGAAAGTCAGTGTGCTGATATGATTTCTTCATCATTTTCCATAAATAATTTCAGTGAAGAAAAAAATTCCATAACTCGGGCATATAGTAGAAAACCATCTCAAGAGAAAATTTTAGAAATTGCTAAAAGTAAGGGATACACCTATCAAAGGAAAAGTAAAGATTAGAATAAGAATAAACAAGGTGCTTCTGAAAGGTACAGGTCAGGATTGAAAGTGGATTGGGTTACATGGATTAATAGCATCAAGATGTCTGTCCCAGTGTTTGAACTTCTAAAAGTTCCATCTCAGAGGGCATCGCTCTTCAAGGTTTTGGGTATGGTTCAGTAGGATAATGCTGATAATGATTCTAAGGAAGAGGAAATCAAGATGAAAGATCTAAACTGCTACATGACAAATGAAGATCATCAACCTTTCTTCCTAACTTTGGACATAAATGACTGTTTGCTCCATAATTGCATGCTCGATTCCGGTGCATCTATAAATGTTATGACTAAGAAAGTTATGGAACAATTAAACTTAAGAATTTCTAAACCTTATCATAACATTTGTTTGATGGATTCTAAAAAAGGTTGAATATTTTCGATGTGGTTAAGGATTTACAAGTCTCCTTGGCCCATCATCACCATGGACATAGAAATAATTGATGCACTAGATGTATGGGGATGCTTCTTTCCAGAAATTTTGCAGCAGATTTAAGTGGTTCTATTCAAATGGATCTATCTTTTGCCATTATTCCCACAACAACTAGTGTCATGGTCAAATTATACAGAAAAATAGAAAGAAGGTATCACCTAGAAGTTCCAAAGGAATTGGAGAATGGTGAAGAAGTTGTGCCACAGTGTCATCCACCACATTTTGAGTCAGAATTTGTCAAGCCAGTTTACCACTTTTCTTCATTCCATCGCCCATCCCCTCCTCCAAGCAGAAAGAGAATCAGGTTTTGGTTTGACAGAGATATGCAACACAGTGATGGACAGTTACATCGACCAAAGAGGGTCAAATTTCAGCAAGGGATGTCTGAAAAGCAGCCTATTGATTTACCAGTCAACAAGGAGATGTCTGAGATAGTGCCACGTCGATGACATCTGATGCCATGGGGCATCGTTTGTATAGTATCCCTAACCCTACTCCTTTTTATTTCATGTCATTAGATAATTTTTTTTCACACATTTATGTTATGTCTTTTTTAGTTCAATTTGTTAGAGTAGATTTTTTCTATTTCAGCAGGATTTACTATGTATGCATGGTGATTTTGATGTTGAATGGATATCTATTTGATGAAATTCTGTTTTCCTGGATGCATGATTCTGGGGTTCTCACATTAATTCATACAAGCAACGTGCCCCCATATGGATCCAATTTTTTTTCAAAGGAGCGAATCATCAAACATCAATTTATTGAGTCTTTGTAAGCCCATTTTGCAAATTTGTAATGGAAATGATGCTAGTAAGACCATGTATGTATGTAACAACCTAGTTAAGCCTATTATTTTTGCGAAAGTTTCATCCGAGGAGGTTTTTCGTTCGACTAATTGTTTTGTGTTTCTAAAAACAGATGGTCGACAAGGAGAGGAGGACTTTGCTATGATTTCTCATTTCTCGCAAAGTACTATCATGGAGGATGGATGGTACATGGACAGTGGTGCAATGAAGCATATGACAGGTTCACAGGAGGTTTTTGAGACTCTCGTTGGATGGGACTCGAAGTTGAACATGGTGTTGGGCAACAATAGTCAGTTGGAGATACGAGGATCGAGTGTTGTGCCATTTAGGATGGAGACAGGACGTAGATGTGGATCCGTGATGTACTATTTGTACCAGGACTTAGATATAGCGTGATTTCCGAGT
The DNA here is from genome assembly GCA_000404065.3 of Pinus taeda. Classification (NCBI taxonomy): domain Eukaryota; kingdom Viridiplantae; phylum Streptophyta; class Pinopsida; order Pinales; family Pinaceae; genus Pinus; species Pinus taeda. Next base: position 244,852 of record APFE031150826.1, read on the forward strand.
TGATGATCGAGAGGAAAGGGTTTGAGGTCTTGTTCCAGGACGGGAAGGAAAGACTCAAGCTTAGAGGCTCTAAGTTCGATGGGATTATACTCAGAGTTAGAGAGCATGGTCTCTACAGGTTGACGACCAAGCCAGTGGATCATGGAAAGAAGCTAGTGGAGCAGGTACAGGTTCCAGAGAAGCAAGAGCAGGTGTAGGTGCAAATGCAGGCTTCAGAGGAGAAGGTACAAGTTCTTGAGAAGAAGGTACACTTTCTTGAGAAGGTCCAAGTTCCAGAGACTTAGAGGGAGTTTAGTTCGAGAGGGAGCTTGCAGATTCATAGGGAGACTCTACAACCCAAGAAGAGCGCGTGATCAGTGGCGAGCAAGGGTGTTCCTACAATTGCCAAGAAGGAATCATGGAGAGAGTGGAAGACGTTACAGGATAAGAAGAAGAAGTAGGTTGCTTCCAGCAGTGACAACGACACTTCCGAGAAGGGCGTAGTTCACCGTACAGGGATTGCTGCGATTGTGAGCGCCAAGAGTTGGGCAAGTGTTGCGAGCAATGATGATGATGATGAGATACCTTCTAGTCTTGGAAGTACCTCCCTCAGTAAGATTTCTTAGTAAGAGGGAGTGTTGATTTGTGTAGCTTGGGAGGTACTCCAAACCCTAGGGTTCAAGGTTTGGAGGGCAAAGTGCCACAAGGGAAGCTTGTTGGCTTGGAGCCCAAGTGTGGGGTTTTGGCACCCATCAATATTTGGGACAAAACGATGATGGATTTAAGACATGTGATGCATGAGGATGATAGTGCTTAGAAAGACAATTCCAACGCAATGAAAATCGTCCGAATTTGAGTTGTTGTTAGAGAGATATTGATTTTTGAAGTTGACAATTTAATTATTTGTTGTCAAGTAGGCTAACTTGATGTTAAAGAGAGCCAATAGATGGGTCACTTCAAATGAGATGTTGAGCCTTAAAAGACTATAAATTAAAGATGATTTGAGGCTATTTGAGGCATCCATTTGTGAGCAATACACTCAAGGAATATCTCTGAAATTTCGTGGAGAAGAAGCTACAACAAGGGAGCACAAGACAACGTGGAGGAGACTGAAAAAATGTGGGAATTTCTGTGATTGAGCCGTAGTGCTGTAGTGGGCAACGTGGCATTTGGAGGGTTGCTTGGGCTTGTGTTAAGGGTTGTTCTTAAGACATAATTACTGTTGTTTTGAAGACATAATTGTGGACTGTGTGGATAAGACAACTACTGAAATCCACTGTTGGGTTAGGCCGCAGGCCATAGCCAACAAGTGGAACCTATAGGAGCTACGTTCAGGGTCGACAACAACCCTATAAGGCAGGAGGAGTCTCCCTAAGATGGACTGTAGTAAAAAAGGAGGCTAGTTGCTGAGCTGCACAGAGTTTGAGGGCAGCGTGGTGTGTCGTAACCAGGGGTGCAACAGTGCAACATTGCAGCAAGGTGTAACAACAGTACTCGCAGGTGTATTAGATCAAGGTGTGATCAGTTTGGATCATGTTTTGAGCAGCTTGCTAAAGCCAAGTGTATGACCTTCCGAAGTGGCAAAGTGTTAAATTTGGAAACTAGGGCCAAAATCCATGTGGGTCATCTTATTTATGGCAGCTGATATTTTTCTTGGATCCCTCTCATCGAAAGGTGTAGGATTGATCTAAAGATCATCCGATTCCGATAAGTATTCATGGAGATATGAATTTATTTGTGTTATTGGACAAATCGTCAAGGTAGGCTAGCAACCAAATAAACCCCACAAGTGCTCAACGTTTTAGTATAAAAGGAGATGACTTGAGAGTCATTTCTCACACTCACTTCACTCATGATCTCTCTCCAATTGTTTTGGGTTTGGTGGCTAGAGAGATATAGAGGGAGAAGCCCTAGACGTTGAACCTAAGACGCCCTAGCCGCAGTCTTATGAGGAGATCATCTTGCAGGTAAGAGGAGATCTATACGCTGCCATAGAGGAGACTAATTCATTGCCCTAATGAGATCTAGACGTAGGCATGGAGGATCATGGAAGAGTCTTATACGCAACCCTAATCACAGTCATGCAAGAAGACAATCTGGTCGTAGTCGAGAAAGTGTTTTATACACAGCAAATCAAGGTGCCCTAGATGCAGTTGAAGGGAAGAACACCTAGTTGCAATTGAAGGGGGTCTAGTCATGCCCTAGCCGCAACAAAAGGTCTAATGCAACCATATATTTGTAGTTGAAGAAAGGCTCCTATATGCTGTATAGAGGAGGCCTATCCAAGAACTCAAGAAGACCTAGCTGCTGTCATATCAAGCCCTAGCCGCAACTCTAAAGCTAGTCCTAGCCGCAGATTAGAGGAGACCTATACGTTGTCATAAGGAGGCTAAATAAGAGTTGTGGCCGCAGTTATATAGAGGCTCATATTTCGTAATTAAGGAAGGTCTAAATCCGCAGACAAAAGGAAACTCTATCTACTGTCATGAATGCCCTTATTCACAGTTATGGAGAAGCCATATTCGCAACAAAGGGAGGACTGATCAACAGTGAAATATAAGCTCTATATACAGTTTGAGTGGCAGCCCCAACCTGTTGTTAAGAGAGGTCCATTAGCAGTCTTGTGAAGAGTCTTATTCACGGCTCAAAGAGATGTAGTTGCAGTCACTTTAACTTCTGTCATAATACCACATTGCTGTAGGTGATAGCATGGCCTAATTTTAGACTATTTGGGCAGGTTGATAACTTAGTGTTGCTGGACATATTATGGGACAACAACATAGTACAACTCAGTGCTATCAACATACAATGATGGGTAGCAATGCAACATAATGTAAAAAGGGTGCAACATGATATGATGCATAGTACAACACTATGTATGATGCAGCTACATGGTTGGATGCTACATGCAACAACAAGCTTATACATAGGACAACTGCAACTTGGGACAACTGCAAGCATGAAGAATCATGAATAACAACAACATCTTAAAGCATGAACAACAACAACGTGTTAAAGCATGGACAACAACAAATACATTGGGACAACAATAAGCATGGTGCAGCAGTGGCACTATGTATAACATCGTTAAACACTGGGACAACAACAGCATGGTGCAACACGATGAGGTGTAGCTTGATGACGAGATGCAACACAATGATAGGTGAAGAAATCACCTTAGAGAATCAGTTGAAGCAACATGTCTTCAACTAATCTCATGTATCATCTTCTTAGAGATGATCTATGCTTTCATCTAGATAAGTCAAAGTGTTGACTTTAGTTGTAAATGTACTATCTCTCTCTCTTTGTTGAACTATTGAAGAACATATAAGAAGAATTGATCAAGGGTTTCCCCACATTGGGGTTTGTCCTTGGCTAGCGCCACATCTTGTGTCCTCGTCTTGGCTTGTCTTCTGCGATTTATGTGTATGTTCTATCTGCAGTTTACTTTAATGTTGATGTGATTGCTAATCTGGAAAAGATATTGAGCTAACTATGAAAATTGAAATAAATTGCTCTAAGCATAGAACATACCTAAACTTAACACGAAGCATCATACTAGGAGCATATTCAGCAGTGACGAGATTGGGTGTCATAGAGCTGGTTGGAGGGCAGCGAGTTGGCTACCCAAAGTAGCCCTAGAGAAGCAAACAAAAATGATGTTGTTGGTGCATGATTGGGTGAAGTTTGCAGCCTAAAGAGCAGCACATTGATGGACTAAAGTGGCTGCTAGATTGGTAGATTGGAGTTTAGGAATTGGGCCTACCCAGAGAGCAGTTGATGAGCCCATGTTCATTGTAGCAGACGTGACTTGCAGCAGTAATAGGAGGCAACCCTCTTGGAGTCTCGATGTGTAGAGGCCTTGATGGACTAAGGCGCTACTAGTGAGAAATACAGAAGTGAAGGATCGACAATACAAGATATGACATAGAAGCTGCAACGACGTTTGTCATTGTATCTTGTATACCATAGGATGTTGTATTATTCAGAATTTGGTTTAATTTAACGAAGATTGGGATTGTACATATTGTACAATTTTGTTTAAAACTGTGTATATTGTGCATATGCGATTTACTGCTTAATATTTTTGTAGTGCAAAGTAGTTTATGGTTGAGATTCTTGGTTTGTTAGCGTCAATGATTTTAAGACTCTAACCTGGACCCAAGGTCGTGGAAATTCAACAGGTGGTTGGAACACAGGGGGAAGTATCGTTAATCAAGCCTTTGCTTGCTTCATGTTGGCTTCCATCCCACAACCTACTCTAAAGACTAGTCTGAAAACATTTAAGGGGAAGGCTCCATTTAGACTAGGCATATAACTTAAAAGTAAGCAAGATCCTTCCATCAGGCTTAGATCTTAGGACTTGCATCTCATATAGGTTAGTTGATCATTTAAGTAGCGGTTGTCCATCCAATTACTTGGTCTTAATTTGTAACAAGTAATAATTTTGACTCCATAAGGCACTGGTCTCATTTTTGAATCTTGCTAAATTTTACCAAGTTGCTAGGCCACTCAACTGTCTCCTAGAAAAGTTGGTTACCAACTTGTCTCGCATCATCTTATTTCCATAGGGACTACCCCCCATAGTCTGCTGTTGGGAGATAGCTAGAACATAGTGGGCGGGGATCAGAGTGACAACCCCCGCCCTGACCCGTTGTCGTAGTGCCTATATAATCTGAGCCACAATAGGAAGCAAGGTGATTGTCTTTTTAAGAAGGGTTGAGGGGATACCTAGACCTAGGTTTGAAGAACATCCTTTAACAAGAGGTATCCTAGACCTAAGAGTCCCAAAGGAGAAATGGTTTCTATGTAATCCTTGTGGAATTTGAATTACAAAGTTGTGGGACCACTAAGCAATGTTTTAAAACTCCGACTCTGACTCGGTATCAACTCGGCTGAGGGTCGACTCTGACTCCTACTCTGACTCGGTATCGACTCAGTTGACTCGATTTCAATGACTTGGTTGTTGTAAAAAATACATTAAATATTTTTTTTTAGTAAAAAAACATAATTTTAAAGATTTTCATTCATGTTTCCAAACACACAACATTAGAATATAGATAG
>APFE031150826.1:250237-274189 GCA_000404065.3 Pinus taeda
AAACGCTTTCTATCGTTATAAAATGTTTCTAATTAGATTATTTAAAAATAATTAAAACTTTTGATTAATTCAAAATTTTATATAAAAATAAAATAAAATTTGAATAACTTTAAAAATAAGTTTACATTTTTAAAAGAGACTATCATATAAAACTTGAATCATGATGGAATTTTAATATTTTAAAATTTTGCGACATCTAATTATATAAAAGTTGAATCACGATGAAATTTTATTATTTCTAAATTGTGCAACATCCAAGTTAAAAATGGTCAAAAATAATATCTGCTAACATCTATTGAACTTGGATCATCAACGATGTTTAAAATTTTTACATATTCAACTTAAAAATTGTAAAAAATAATATGTACTTGCAAGCAGATTAACTTCAAAAACATATAATTTTTTTTTGAGATAAATTTGTGTGAAACAACTGAATATGGAGGCTAGTCCAGTCCAGTCCATGATTGCTTTAGATGTTAGAGTAGTTGATGAATAGAGGTTGTGAGTATGTCTTCAGCAACTATCTCATATGTCGCCTCTGTGGGATGAAACACATCCCAAAAGATATATTTGGATGCATCAAAACACGTTAATGGATTTCTCTTGTTGCATATATATGAAAGCTCTATTAGACCACTTCTGCAACATGTAGATTTTAATTCATGTTTCCACTGTCACCGAGTCGACCGAGTAGGCTCGGACTCGGTCGAGCCGGCCGGGTTATTACCGAGCCGGCTGAGTCGTTATACAACTCGGTCGGCTTGGTAATAACCTGACCGACCAAACCGGTTTGAAGGTCGAGTTGACTCGGTGGGGCTAAGGTTAGGGGCATGACTCGAACCAACTCGGCTAAGTCGGTTTCAAGCCGACCGTTTTTCAAAATAGAGCCACTAAGAACCCTAGTGCACCCAAACTAGGTCAGGGGTGCAAAGTTAATCAACAATAGATAAACTTGACCAGGTTAGGGAGAAGAATAAGATCAAAGGAGATTTTTTCTTTTGGAATTTAAGTGCAGTGATGCAAATGAAGCTACTTACCAAAGGATACCTAGGGAGGAGAACAGTCTTCAAGCTAGGGCTTGGAATATATTGTGATTCCACTGTGGGATCAACCTCAAATTTGGAGGATCTTTCAAGAAGACCCCAACGCAGTAGTTGACCAATTTTCAAGGATTTTTAATGGCTAGAAATGATTTTACGTGATGTCCTAGGAGGCCTACTAGGTTAGGGCTTAGAAAAGAAGGAAGGAGGTGAAAGAAGAGTTTTCTTTTTGCGATCACCTTTGGACTAGACCAGTGCCTAGCCTATTGGGAGAATGGAGTTAATGTAATCCAAATTTTAGAGGTAACTCATAGCCAATCAAGGAGTCTCCTAACAAATTCACATGGCCTAGAAGCAACAACTAGGTCACTAGGAAAGTTTATACTTCGTTGGTGTTGCAATTGATGACATATCAAGGTAATATTGACAAGCATATACCTCTAGGACATTTATTCATCATACTTTAGCATGAAACATATGAAAAGCCCTCACAAAGACATGTTTTTGACAAACTTGCATTTCTTAAAGGCAGTTGCACCAACTTCATGAGTGAAAACATTTATACGTTACACAAGTGACAATACATGTAAAGTAAAACTTGAAAATGACACTTACAAGTATAGTGAAAATCCTCCAAACTTCAATGTGCAAAAATATCGAAGCTCCAAGACAAACGATAAGCTTTTCCAAACATAAAAAATGCATTATACTTCTAGTTCATCCATCAACAAGGCTAGGCAAAATTCCCAAGAAGAGATAGTCTAATCCAAAAATGTGATGACAGAAATGAATGAGCCTCTCATTTATTTATACAATCCATAAGGGGGTTCAAATATTGTATTAGCCTAATAATGCCCCTTCATAATAAAATTGTGTGCATGAATAACAAACTTGGTGACAAGCCCATCAAGATGTTGCTAGGTTTGGTCTTCATTAGTATGAAATGTATTCTTGTAAATGTAAAATGAAAAAGAAATTATTATTATTATTGAAGCATGGGTTTCATGCTGAAGTTCTTTTATTTTATAGGTCAAGCACCCATTGAGTGCTTCTATGGTTTGTCCTAGGTATAAGAGTCATTGTCATATATGGATGTTAGGTCCCTATACTACTAGTGTACCTCCTTATTGTTATTAGTACAACCCCCTTATTATGTTATTGTGCCCATGTAGTCCCCATATTGTTATTATTGTGCCCCAATAGAAGCCCAATATTGTTATTATTGTGCTCTTACATTATTATTGTTATGTCAGCTCTGATTATATTATGACCCCTTAGACCCCTATATATAGAAAGGGGGTCTTGTCATTTGTATCATCTAAGAATTGTTCATTTGTGTAATGTAAAGGAGGTTGCCCTCTCGAAAAGGCTTATTTCTAAGGCATTGATCTATCTTTTCTATTTTTTTGTGAGCTAGCTTCATAACATTTGGTATCAGAGCTTTGGATTCTAGGGTTTCACTGTTCCAAACAGGTCATCGTGGCATTTGCGCTATAACTTTTTTCTACGATATTTCAGAAGCAAAAAAAACCCATTTGAGAATAAATCGCGCTAAACCTCCGGTCTGAATTTCAGATTTTGTCTCGCTATATTGTCGGAGATATGATCTGAGGAATTTAGGGTTTTTGCAAACTCCAAAATTTCATCTAAAACAGGGCATCGTGGAATTTTCACTATAACTCTTTCTTTACGAAGTTTCAGAAGATAAACAAAAAACCCATTTGATAAGAAATCGGTCTGAACCTCGGCTCCAAATTTCGGATCCTGTCTCGCTATATTTTCGGAGATATAACCTGAGGAAGTTAGGGTTTTTGTAGACCCCCGAATTACATTCCACACAGGTCACCTTGGGAAAATCGTCGTAAGTTCGTTCTGAGCATCAGGTTGAACTTTTGTAAGAAGTTACAGAAAGAGGACGAATTGTAGGTTTCTGTGTATATTTTCAGATCCGAAGGTCAACAAGGTTACACGTGGCACTTCATACAAGTTCGCTCTTCTGAGAAGGTATATAATTAGGTCATCTTGGGAGATTGTGGATAAATATTTCTCAGAGAATCCAATTTCGATAAGACTGGTGGCATCGGAAAGAGGACACTGAGGGCTAATGCAGGTCACGATTTCAGAACTGGATCATTTGAAAGTACAGAGTTACAGTTGTCTCAAGATTGAGCTCCTAAAATTAAGAAAAAGCGAGATGAGGAAGTTTGATGGCAAGGATCCGGTAAATTGGATACTACAGATAGAGAAATATTTTGATCTACATGGTGTACCACTATTACAAAAGGTACATATTGCATCTAATTATGTATAACCGAATCAATTTTTATGGTATAAAGGGCTTTGTTCTTGTAAACCACTTGTCACGTGGTCAATTTTCACGGAGGAAATGATAGCACATTATGAGGATACAAAGAGCAACACCTCCTTTTGCTAATTGATAAGTCTAAAAAAAAAGGGTTCAATGGAAGAGCACATTGAGGACTTCCAAAAATTGAATATAAGGGTAAATGATATTCCAGAGAAGAAAATGGTTGATGTCTTCATAGGGACTTTAAAGGATAACATTCAACACAAGGTTCGTTTTTGGGAACTTGATTCATTGGAGAAGGCATTCTGGTTGGCAAGAAAAATTGAAAGCGAAATTATGGAAACATGGAATCCCACCACTCACGACTATAATTATGGAAGTGTTTTTTCTCCTAGCCTTCCACAACCTACAAGGTTTACACCACAACAATTGGAAGAAAAAAGAGAAAATGGGCTTTGTTACAATTGTGATAGCAAATACACTAAAGGTCATAAGTGTGCTGAGAAGAAATTATTTTACATAGATTATGAAGAGGAGAAAGAAAATGATCAAGAAACATCAAAAGAAGAGGATATACACTAGGAACCTACCCCAGAGAAAGAAGAAATGAATCCGACCATATCTTTTAAAGCATTGGAAAGAATTACTACTCAAACTCTCAAGATAGAAGGACATATCAAGGAGAGAAAGGTTCAAGAAGTGAAAGATCACATCAAGAAAGAAGAAATGAATCCGACCATATCTTGTAATGCATTGGATGAAATTACCACTCCTCAAGCTATCAATATAGAAGGATATATCAAGAACAAAAATGTTCAAGAAGTGAAAGATCACATCAAGCATCAAGAAATGAATCCGACCATATCTTGTAATGCATTGGAAGAAATTACCACTCCTCAAATTATCAAGATAGAAGGACATATCAAGAAGAAAAAGGTAATAGTGTTGATTGATTCGGGCAATACCCATAATTTTATTCATTGTAAGGTAGCCAAGGAATTGAATTGCTTCCTATATCGAGCACCAAAGTGTCAAGTGATGGTTGCAAGTGGAGGAACCATAAATTGCTTTGGAAAGTGCCATAATATCAACCTATCCATGGGAGAATATGTATTGAATAGCCCAATGCTTTCCATTCCAATGGGTGGTGCTGATGTTTTACTAGGAGTCCAATGGCTACAATCTTTGGGTACGATAGTTTTTAATTTTCAAGAACTTTTCTTGAAATTTTTTTGGGAAAGAAAGGAAGTTGAATTGAGGGGTATCGAAGGAAAACCTGGAAAGACAATAAACTCTAACAGCATGACAAATCTTCTAAATAAATAACAATGGGGTGTAATTGCACAATTATGTTCACTAGAGGATCCCACATAGAAATCATGTATTTCTCCAGATCTCCAAAGCATTTTGGACAATCATTCCAAGGTATTTGAGACTCCTAAAGGCCTCCCACCTATTCGTGATCATGATCATGCTATTCATTTGATTCCACAAAGTGTTCCTGCAAACATCGAGCCTTATATATATCCATATGCCCAAAGGAGTGGGAACTCATTCACAAGTTGCAGAAGATCCCAGTTCAAACAATATTGCGAGAACTTGACAAGGAAGGAAAAATCATATTGGAACCTGAAGCAGTCACAGAATTGAGAAATCGAAAGCTACGAAATAGATCAATTTCAGAGTATCTCATCAAGTGGCAGAACTTACCCGCCGAATTTATATAGAAGCATCAAGAACTACTCAAGCATTGAGGACAACACTTTTTGAAGGAGAGGGGCATGTTAGGTCCCTATAGTACTAGTGTAACCCCTTATTGTTATTCCACATAGGAGGACAAGAATTTATACAGAAGCATCAAGAACTACTCAAGCATTAAGGACAACATTTTTTGAAGGAGAGGGGCATGTTAGGTCCCTATACTACTAGTGTAACCCCTTATTATTATTAGTACAACCCCCTTATTATATAGTTGTGCCCATGTAGTCCCCATATTGTTATTATTGTGCTCCATAGAAGCCCACTATTGTTATTATTGTGCCCTTACATTATTATTGTTATGTCGGATCTGATTATATTATGACCCTTTACACTCCTATATATAGAAAGGACGTCTTGTCGTTTGTACCATCCAAGAATTGTTCATTTGTGTAATGTAAAGAGGTTTCCCCCTCGAAGAGGCTTATTTCTAAGGCGTTCATCTATCTTTTCTATCTTTTTGTGAGATGGTTTCATAACATTAAATATTGGGCTATTCAATACATATTCTCCCATGGATAGGTTGATATTATGGCACTTTCCAGAGCAATTTATGGTTCCTCCACTTGCAACCATCACTTGACACTCCAGTGTTGGATATATGAAGCAATTCAATTCCTTGGCTATCTTACAATCAATAAAATTATGGGTACTTTCTGAATCAATCAATACTCTTACCTTTTTCTTCTTGATATGTCCTTCTATCTTGATAGCTTGAGGAGTGGTAATTTCTTCCAATGCATTACAAGATATGGTCGGATTGATTTCTTGAGACTCGATGTGATATTTCAATTCTTGAACATTTTTCTTCTTGATATGTCCTTCTATATTGATAGTTTGAGGAGTGGTAATTCCGTCCAATGCATTACAAGATATGGTCAGATTCATTTCTTCTTTCTCGATGTGATCTTTTACTTCTTGAACCTTTTTCTTCTTGATATGTCCTTCTATCTTGAGAGTTTTAGGAGTGGTAATTCTTTCCAATGCTTTACAAGATATGGCCAAATTCGTTTCTTCTTTCTTTGGGGTTGGTTCCTGGTGTATATACTCTTCTTTTGATGTTTCTTGATCCTTTTCTTCCTCCTCTCCACAACCAATGTAAAATAATTTCTTCTCAGCACACTTACGAACTTTAATGTATTTTTTATCACAATTGTACCAAATCCATTTTCCTCTTTTTTCTTCCAATTGTTGAGGTGTAACCCTTGTAGGTTATGGAAGGCTAGGAGAAACAACACATCCATATTTATAGTTGTGAGGGGTAGACTTCCTTGTTGCCATAATTTTTCTTTCCACTTTGTAACAAAGCCATTTTTCTCTTTTTACTTCCAATTGTTGTGGTGTTGTTCTAAAGAAGGTGTTTCTCTTTGTATCCTCATAATGTGCTATCATTTCCTCCATGAAAATTGACCACGTAACAAGTTGTTTACGAGAACAAAGCCCTTTATACCATAAAATTGATCCACTTCTAAATATGAAGATGCAATACATACCTTTTGTAACAGTGGTACACCATGCAGATCAAAATATTGCTCCATCTGTAGTATCCAATTTACTGGATCCTTTCCATTAAACTTCCTCATATCACCTTTTCTTGATTTCAGGGGCTCAATATTGAAATGATTGTAACTATTTAGTTTCAGATCTCAAAGTTCTGAAATTGTCTCCCGTAGTAGACCTCTGAGTCCTCTTTCTAACCCCACAATTCTGATCAGAATTTGATTCTCCAAGAAAGGGTTATGCCCAATCTCCTAAGATGACTTGATTATATAATGTTTCAGTAGAGCGAATTTGTACGACGTGCCACGTGTCACTCTTTCGACCTTCGGATTTGAAAACTATGCACAAAAAACTATAGTCCAACCTCTTTCTGTAACTTCTTATGAAATTTCAATTTGTTGCTCAGAGAGAAAGTTATGACGATTTTCCCAAGGTCACCTGTTTATGATGTAATTCGGGAGTCTGCAAAAACCCTAACTTCCTTAGATCATATACCTGAAAATATAGTGAGACAAGATCTGAAATTCGCACCCTAGATTCAGAACGATTTGTTCTCAAAAGGGTTTTTTCTTTAGCTTCTGAAACTTCATAGCGAAAAGGTTATAGCGAAAATACCACGATGGATTGTTTTAGATGAAATTCTGGAGCTTGCAAAAAACCTAACTTCCTCATATCATATCTCTGAAAATATAGCGAGAAAAGATCTGAAATTCGGATGCGTGGTTCAGCAAGATTTCATCTCAAATGGGTTTTTTTAGATTTCCATTAGAGAGGTGAATAAGCTCAAGGAAATTCTCCATGAGTTTATGTAAGCCTCACAAACTCTGATTAATAATGATAAATTGCACATATTTTTCTTTAACACCCTCCCAGGGCAGTTCAAGCTTTCAATAGCCAGAACCTTGGGTTTTAAGATATGAACTCTTTTAGTTAAGTGCATGGGTCTTCCTCTAGTTTTTAATTCCCTTCAGGCATCCTATTGGAAAGAGGCTCTTCAAAATCTCACTGCAACACTGGACGAGTGGGATTTTAATTTTCTTAACATAGTAGGACACCTAGTCCTCCTCAAATCCTTGCTCCAATCTATCCCTATCTATCAATTGTCAGGTGTGACGGTCCCCAAAGGGGTTTTCAAGTCTAAGATTGATATATTCAAAAAAATTCCATCCAGTGGGGCTCAAAGACAGAAGAAGTGGGCTCTTATTTCCTGGAAAAACCTCATTAAACTTAAAATGGTAGGTGGACTAGGATTGAGAGATCCAAAAATTCTTAATGGGGTTTTAAGAGCTAAATTGTGGTTGACCTGGTTACAAAAGGGAAAAGACATATGAAAATAGATATGGACATGCAAGTATAAGATACCTCAATAACAAGCAACTAAACTTAGACATGAGCAAGTGATGGTGATATCTACAACTTGGAACCTAGCGTCTAAACATCGTGATCTCATCTGGAATCATATATTCTAGGAGATAAGAGATGGGGAAACTTCTTTTTATCTGGCGGGAGGCCTGGAGGAAACGACCTAAAATCTTCTATCACCAAGATCTAGCGGATATATTTATTTACACCATGGAACAAAATGCCTTAATGGTGGGGAAATACTAGAAGAACAATTAGCCCAAAGCACAATGGAGACAATGAAAATACCAGGCAGATTGACTAAACCCTCTGAACTCAAACCAATGGGATATCATGCAATGTGAACTTAGCTCCAGGAGGGTGGTACAAGCAAGGGGCAAAGCCATTATTTGATGGGGGTATACACAAAAAGGTATGTACATCATCAAAGAATCTTATTCTATCTAGGAAGAACATCATCTAGAGCAAAGGACATCCGCATGGAGGAAGATTTGGACTTGTTGATGGCCAAAAATGACCTCATCAACATGTAAGGGAGACCACTTGGCCAGAGCCCTAACTAAGCCCTTATCCATTTGATTTGGTAGTTCTGATTGGTTCCATTGGGTCCAGATACCCCCTCTTTCTCCTCGTTGACTTATGGTATTTATATTACTTGCCAAACAAGGAGAAAGATATTAGAATTAACTTCTTGTTGCTAGCTTGTAAGAAAGAAATCCTTAAGTTGACTTGAGGGTTCATCCAAGCCACACTAAAGTTTTCCCCTAGTGTAAGGGGACTTCTAGAAATGCAGTAATTAATATAAATGAAAATTAACTCTAAAATGCAAGCAAAAGGAAAGAAATCTTAAGCCTATATTGATTAGGAAAATGTAGATCTAACCCAATCGAGAGCAAGGTAATTAAATGGATTGGGGATTTAACATGTCTCACTTATGATGAATATCTGACTAATGAAATAGTTCTGATAACTGATATTGTGATTACAAAACATGCTATGTTTGGATACATATTAATAAAGAATGATTAATTATTAAGACCGGGAAAAAGTTCACACGATTTCAATAGTAATTAAATCGATTTTTGATAACGAATTTTTGAGTAAATAGTTACTTGGAAATATGATTTAAGAACTTGAGCAAAAGAGAAAATTAACAACAAATCTACGAGACTAATGAACTAGATAGTTAATCCAAAAATACATTCATCCTCACATCAAACAATAGTGCTCAATATGAAAATCATTGCACAAAGATCTGTGATAAAAAAGATGAAATTTGCATTCAAAATAAAAGTATTTTAAATACAAAGTGATGAACCTAGTCTCTTTCTTTTGTTTCCGGTTTGATCTCCAACAATTCTCCCAAAAGCATCAACTCTACTAATCAGAGGACATAGTTGTAATAGTACAATCCCTGCTTTGTAACAAGGCTTGAATCTTGAGAGAGAAATCCCTAAACTACTCAGATATGAGTATCCCCTTTCTTATACAACTAAAAAACCCTTTGAAAAGGTGCTTTAGAGCATTAAAGTTGCAAAGAAGAGGAACCATTCCTCATTATCAAGACTCATTTTATAATTTACAAAAATATTTAAAAATGGAGAGTTGTTGGAAGTGGTTTTAGATCCATCTATTTTGGAGTAGCAAATCCTCTTCTTCTCCTTTGTTGGCACAATAACGTTGCTCGAAGATCTCTTGTCTTCATCTTCTTCAACAAATCTCCTTCCAAAATCAAATTCCAACCAATTAAATTTTTCTAGCAAAACTAAAAACCAAAATTGGGAAAACAAATTTCTCAACAAAATTTGCCAAATAGAAATTAAGTTGGATAAATAAAATGAAAGAGTTTCCATGCAATGATTGCTTCTTGTAGAAATCTGATTAGCACTTGGACAATTTGAAGAATGAATTAGCGACAACAGTTTCTCTAAGCCAATGAACAATGCCCAAAATTCAACTTAGTAAAGAAAATTTTGTTACAAATTCGTTTCCGAATCTTCTCCTAAATTTTTTGGGCTATTAAATATTGATAGTTTCTTAATTTGACGTTCCCAAATTATTCTCCATGATCTTTCCAACGAGTTATCTTAAGCCTCATTTAGCCGAATAAAACTCAAAATATCAGCCCTCAAAATATCAACCTTCAAAGTCGATATATCAAAACTACAAATGTGCTAAGAAAAAATACATACATAAACAAATTTATTAAATTTTGCAAAAATTATTTATATAAATTAAATAATTAAATTACTAAAATTATTAATAATATACAAACTAAATTAATTAAAAACTATACATAACCTAATTAAATTAAAATTAATTACCAAATTAATTATATTAAAAATTAATTTTTATTAAATATATTAAAAAATATATATAATAATTTTAAAAAATGTTTATCAAAATATATCAAGTGGTTTTTGGGAAACTCTTGAAGAGTCCCTGGAGTGTTTGTATGGTAAGGAGATGGAGTAATAATGGAGCATATGGAGTAGAGAGGGAGCGGGCTAGCTTGGTCTAGGAGGGAGCACAAAGTCTCGGGAAGCAAGTATAAAGAGATGGTTAATGATATATATGTTAGGAAAAGTTTTTTGGTAGGCAAAAAGTTTCTTTTATGTGATTTTTACTAAATGGCTTTTCTTAATTCATTATGGATCATAGAAGTCTTAATTCAAAAAATATATATGTTGTTATTGGGTCATTAATGGGTGGGATAGTATATGTTACCCATCTGATTTCACCAAATACATTATTAGAGAGGCGACATATACTACCCCTACCTATTAATGATCCAATAACTACATATATATTGTTTGCTTAAAGAGATAGGAGTTCCAGGAAAAGTGGAATAGAGGAGGACTAGGAAGATGACGAGGAAGAGAAGGGTACCTCGGAGGCCCGAAACTTCGGATCCCCAGATTCTCGAAAGCTTTAAAGAATTGAATTCAAATTTCTTACTAAATGCGGTTAAATATTTTGGTTATTATATCTCTATATATATATGGTTTTATTGTTATGCAATCTCGGCTACGGTGGTTATGTTATGTAGAACAATGAATTAAAATAATAATTAATAAAAAAATTAATAAATAATTAAAAATTAATTATTTACAAATTATTTTAAATAAAATAAAGCTACCTTAATTAATTTATATTAGATAAATTAATTTTAATTAGTTATAATTAATTAATTAATATATAAAATTTAATAAAATACGTTTTGTACATTTTAAGTTCAAGTAATTGAAACTAACCAAAATTTGTATAGGCATCATTTGCAAACCGTAAGTTCAAATAAGATGAAACGAGAATCGATGGAAATCTACCAAGAAACCAAACGTAATGAAACAATCATAATGCAAATCCGAAGAAAACAAAATTCTCGTACAAATGTCACACAATTAACCAAATGCAAGTATTAAAGGGTGATATGACCAAAATTTATTTAGAGGGTCCCCATTATTATTGTGAAGATATGAAGATGATAAAACAAAAATGGGGGGCTTGTGGTTTTTCCACAACGAGACTCAACAGATATGACCAAAGGTAACTCATTACATATGGCTGGTAAGTAGAAGAAGGATTTTGACATGGGATCAATTACATAAAAGGGATTTCTTGGGGCCCTCATATTGTAGCTTATGTGGTCATCAGAATGAGGACATGGAACACCTTATGAACCAATGTGAATTCATGGAAACACTCTGGCAGAGGATGAAACGAGTTTTTAACCATATGGATAGAGACAGACAAAGCATTATTGAGACCATCGATAGATGGAGGAACAACATCTTCTCATTCCCAGTGCTCAATAGAGCTTGGGTACTAGCCCCAAGATTCTTGCTTTGGGTGACATGGAAGGAACATAACATGAAAATATTTAAAAATACTAGCATATAAATGGGCCATCTCTGGCAGGGAATAATCTGAAACATCTGAGAGACGATCCTTTTAGAGCCATGGCATCAGGAAGATTGGCAGGTCCAACCCCAAGAGGCTCAGATCATGAACCAATTGGATTTATCTCCATCAATGATAGTTGCTTCGACATGGAAACCTCCATTGCCTCCAAGTATGTCTAGAAACCATTTTAAACCCATGCTAGAAGGATTCATAAAGCTTAACTTTGATGGGGCATCAAAAGGGAATCATGTAGAGGTTGGGTTTGAAGGGATATTTAGAGATCGAAAACATAGTGTCATGAAAATTTTTGCTTCAAATTGTGGGGATGCAAGTAACAATGAAGAAAAGTTCCATGCATTAGAGAAAGGCCTAACCTTATCTTTGGAAGAGGGTTACAATTTCTTAGTAGTGGATGGGGACTCCCGACTTTCCATTGAGACAGTAAAAAAATTACTAAAGGGTACTAGTAGTGAAAAAGTAGCCTCGAGTTGGTTCCTGTCCACATCAATCAATCAAATAAGACAAGTGTTATGTTAATTCCATTAAATTATTCCTTGCATACTCCTAGAATTGGAAATAAGGAAACACAATTCTTGGCTAATTGGGGTTGCAGTCATCTAGGCTCCGAATGGGTGTAGAATTGACCACCATACAACCAGTGGACTGAGCTTTAGGATTTGACTCCCATTTTAGCATAGTATTGAAATGAAAGTCTAGAAGACGAGGCATTATCAAACCAGGAACCCCCAATTAGGGTGCAATCGAGGACAAACCTTACCACGAGATTCCCGCTACCATGGTTAAAAGATCAAGGAAATAAAGGACGGGGGTGGCATGGCCACCCCATCACATGCACCCGCATGTGTAAATACTTAGAGAAGTGCGTAGGAGTGATGGAGGCGAGATCTTCTGCAAGGAAAAATCTTGAAAGGTGGAAAACATTTGCAGGTGAGTATAATTTTTGGAGAAGTTTGGAAATAGTTTAAACCATTTTCGAGAGGAGGGGTGCAAGGAGAATGCAGGGACTAGAGGAGGACATGCATCCATATTTCTCTAGGATGACCAGGGTCGGGAATCAAGGAATGAATGCTTGTGGGTATGTTATGTTTCCTTTTTCCCTCCATTTGATTCTTATGTGTCACTTGGATGATGGTGAGTTTTGTGAAGGATTAATATCCTAGCTTGAGTCCTAGTAAGTGATTGTGTGATATGTTGGAATTGAGTTTATTTATATCGTTATTTCTGTCTCGACGCTCTTTATCACCCTCAATTTGTGTTTATTTATTTAGCTTGGAGAAAGTTTCATACTTGGAATTTTGGTCCCATCCCATGCTCGATGGGTCGTATATGGGATGCTTACAATAGGGAGGATGGGGTTTTTCTTATTAATGGCCCTTAGAATTATTTAACAATGGTTGACTTTCAGGTTGGAGGGTCGTCTTATGGAACCTAGCCAAAGGCTAGGAATTTCCTGGGACGAGAGTCTCTCCTTACCTTACTAACTGAGGTTGTAGAGGCATTATTGGGACACCTCCCTTTAGTTGTTCTATTAATTATCTTGTCTATGGTATGCTTGCCTGAAATTTCTTATGCGTGGACTAGCTCAGACAAAATGTCTGGTTAACGAGATCTCCTATCTTTGAAGGTTTAATGTTAACACAATTATTTGTTTGTTTCCCTACTAATGTAATGTTTGCAAGGTTAACACTTGTTGAAGATAATTCCAAGAATCCCGACTAACGCAAAGGACTTAGTAGCTAGTCTTCAAGACAAAACCCTAAGGACATAAGGAAATTTTGGACAAGGAACGATATTTCTCACCTGGGTTTGAGGCGCCATAATACCACCACACATAGCTAAGGCTAAGGAAGGGAGATAAACAATGGAGGTTGAGGTGACGATCAACGTCGAGCAGTCACGGAGGTGGGTCCTACCTAGAAGTGGAGGAAGCTGCATATACAGAGCCTTGTCAGAGTCATGGAGATTTTTTAGTCTATCAAGGCTCAACAATGGTATTAGTTTGAGAGGATACTTCTTCAGTGTCGTGAGGATTAGAGAAGAAAGTTTCAACATAAGGCATTACCCAAGATGAAGGTGCTTCACACCTAAAGAACAAGGAGAAGATTGATTAAGGAAAAGGACTCCTCATTTCCTCTAACTCCTCAGATGTAGTGGAAGAGACACTCCCAAAAGTTCATTTGATTAGTTATTCATCTGTTTCAATCAATGTTTTTCAGGAAGGGAGGGAGTTATCAATTTATCTTAGGTCGAGTCTCCCCCTAGGGAAAACATTTCCTAGATTTACTATTCCTTTTTATAGGCCCCCCTTTATCGTTAACCTCTCTCCCTACACCAACATTTAAATCCACTCAACAAATCACAAGTTATGTTGGGGTAGGAGGTAGGACCACCACGGTGGATGCATTTTACCCACTAGTTTTCAATTTTCTCCAGGTGTCAAGGGTTTTAAAGGCTTTCACCCCACAAACTATTCTAGTTGCCAGGATTCCATTGCAATCAGTGGGTGAAAAAATTGGGGTGAACCAGTGTTCAAACAACCTCAATATAAATTCCAAAACCCTCCATTAAGGTTGGCGACCTCTCCAAGGTTCTATTTCCCGATGATTGAAAAAATACTCAAACCTCTTTTCCAAGGAGCCACAAGACAAGTGTTTTTAGGTAGTGTGAGAGATTTGGAATCCTAACTGAATGAATATGTACTAGAAGAAAAGGTTTTGTGCCAGAATGTTGATAAACTTGTGAGCCCCCCCCAAGCAAGAGGTACGAGTAAAGGAAGAAGCGTATGTCGAAGGAAAATCAACATGACAAAAGACATTTTATTTGAGCAGATTATGGGTCTTAGAGGAAGGAACAAAAGGATTAAACAACATCACCATCTTTATTTATGCATTATATTTCGTGTACTTACAGATACCAAGCCTAGTAGCGGGGTTTCCTGATGTTGGTCCTCTCACTAAACATTAAAGGGGTGGGGGATACCTCAAATAGTAAGCCCTGAAGCAATTGTTGCATTCATATAAGTCAAATGTCCTTTTGCTGCAAGAAACAATCTGTCCTGGAGAAAAAATGGTTGACTTTATTTCTATGCTTTTAGTTAGATGGAAGTTTAATACAATGGAATTTAGAGGTCTCTTAGGAGGTATTTTGACAACATGGAGTCAAGGGCTACGTGAGATATCTAATTCTAGCCATCCATTCATAATTGTGTTAGAAGGCTTCACCACATTTGATCAAGTTCATTTCAAGTTGCTTAATTGTAACATACAATCCTTACTATAATTGCCAATTTTTATGGGAATAGGACAAAGGATTAGGTTTGTTGTCAGATCCTTTATATATTGTGGGAGGAGACCTAAAATTTGTCATTTTAGACATGGAACATTTGGTATTTCATTCCAGACTAGATCCATTAGCCCAATATTTTATTACATTACTGAAAGAATTAGGGTTGGTTAACATTGAACCAATGTCGATACACCCAACATGGTACAATAAGAGAGCGAGATCTGAAGGAGTCACAAAAAGGATGGATTTTTATTGGTGACCGAACACTTACAATACACAATTAGGCACTACATAAGCTAGAGAGGTGAATTTTCTAAAGGTATGTCAGATCACACTGCCATTTTATTACAACTAGGGAAGAAGGTAGAAAAGAAAAAATCATTGTACAAATTCAACTCTCACTAGATCAAAGAAAGTTCTTTCTCCAATCTTGTTATATCTAGTTGGGTCTCCTATGATTCTTCAAGTGTAGAATCCATGATTGAACACTTAATTTTTAACCTAAATAAGCTGAAATGAGAGGTCATCATATGAGATCAAGCTTGTTAGGAAAGAGAAAAGAAGGAGATCAAAGAGTTAGAGATTGGAATCACCCAATTGTATAGAACTTGACTATTTGGAATACTTTTTGAGAAGTAACTAGAAAAAGTTTGAACTCTGGAAGGTAAGAAAAAGAACTTATGGATGAGCAGGAGGAAACTTGGTGACTTCACAACTGAGCTCTCTGGATTAAACAGGGGGACAATTATACCAAGTTTTTCATAAGATTGTAGAGCACCAGATGGTAACCAACACCATATGGGAGATGAATGGCGAAGATGGCTCTCTCATTTCTTCACAAGTAGGTTTGAGTATTTTAGCTCTTAGTTTTTTCCAAAATTTATTTAAGGAGCCAGAGGTTCCTAGAATTGAAGCATTATTGAAGGTCATTAAATGTTTTGCTAAAATGTTTGATAATGAATCTATAGAGGTTATGATGAAGCCAGTTTCACAGAAGGAATTTCTGCTAGTTCTTAAAAAATCCAAGAAGGAAAAGAGCCCAAGACTTGACAATTGGACAATGGAATTTTTTTAGAGTTCTTTGACCTCCTAGCTCAAGATCATCT
Source organism: Pinus taeda (assembly GCA_000404065.3). Taxonomy (NCBI): domain Eukaryota; kingdom Viridiplantae; phylum Streptophyta; class Pinopsida; order Pinales; family Pinaceae; genus Pinus; species Pinus taeda. The sequence continues at coordinate 266,521 of APFE031150826.1, forward strand.
AGTCATCACCATGGAAGAGATTAGAGTGGGAGGAAGAATGCTTAGGACGCTTAACTCCACTTTCATAACATTAATTCCAAATAATACCAATCCACAATATTTCACAAAGTTCCACCCTATGTCTTTATGCAATTTTTGATACAAGTTGAACTCGAAAATTCTAGTTAGCCGTTTGAAGGAACATTTTTCAAAAGATATTTCTAACGAAAAATTTGGATTCCTGAAAAATAGACATATCCTCGATGCCATTGGATCAACATAGGAAGGACTACATAGTATGAAAGTCAAGAATCTCATGGGGTTAGTGTTGAAAGTGGATTTGGTTAAAGCTTATGATAGGGTTAACTGGGTCTTCCTGAGACTGATTACTAAAAATTGGTTTGCCTTTTGATATTACCAATTCACTAATGGGACGTGTCACTTCAGAAAATTTTGTAGAACTAGACAATGACATACCACCACGGTTTTTTAAAGCTTCTATAGGAGTTTGACAAGGATTTCCACTTTCACCTTTTCTATTCTTGTTGGTGGAAAAAGGATCTAGTCTTCTTCTCAACCAAGTGGCAAGGGAAGAGAGGATCAAAAGTGTACAAGTATCCACATTGGTAAAACTCATACAAATGTTATTTGTTGATGATGTTCTCTTATTTGGATAGGGTACGATTAAACAATTTAGAAATATATGGGACATAATTGCATAGTATTGTGAAGCTACAAGCATGGATGTTAGTCCTTCCAAGTCAATTATGTTAAGTAATGGAGTTCTTGAAAGCCCGATTTTAAATTTAAAAACTTTTCTCCCTTTCCAATTTGTTTTCCTTTAGATGAGGGAATAAAATGTGTTGCTTATCATTCAAAGGCTAATAGTTACCAAGTTATAGATTAGCTTTGGATAGTAAAAAAAGTGGAATGTCAGATCAAGCATTAGTGCAATTGATGGCTCTCTTTGGGAGGCCAATTGATCCTTATAAAACTAGATTTGGAAGAAATCTCAGTCTATTGGTTGGCCCTAGCTAATGTACGAAGGATAACTTTGAACATAGTTATAAGTTTATGTTTCCATTTTATTTGGAAAGGAAAAAAAAAGGGATTCATTTAGCAAGATGGAAACAAATTTCTATCCCAAAGAAATTGAGAGGATGGGGGCTCAAAAACATTTTTAGTTTTACAAAGGAACTAGCTACCAAAATAATTTGGAGTATGTTTGATGTTGGCCTATGGGAAACTCTTATGCAAGACACATATTGAAAGACTAAAAAATTCAAAGAATGGGTTCGATCAAAGACAAATTCATGGCAGGGAGGGTCAAATATTTGCAAGGTGTTGGTATCAATGTTTGACATAATTAAAAAAGGTCTTGTTTTGCAGGTAGAAGATGGAAGAAAAATAGACTTAAGCAAGGATCCATGGATAGGAGGTCATGGCCTCAATCGAATCTCCTTGAATATGGTAGTGGTGTTAAAGTAAAAAGAGATTTATTTACTTTATGAAGTGGTTGATCCAGGTGCCAATGAGATGTCCCTGATACTTTGGAAATTAGCTAATGATCTAGGCCTCTCCAGGAATCTAGCACGGGAATGGACACAATTTGTCTTGTCACTTGCACAATGGCATTATATTGAGCAATGATTTGGACAAACTTGTGCATAAAATGAACAAAGAATGGAGGGTGGTGATGATGAAACTAGCCTATGAAGTGATGGTGGTACAAGAAGTACAGTCTATTAGTGGTTGTTAGTCCTGCCAGTCACTAGTGATCAAATGTGCTCTTTCGAAGTTTTTTTTAGGGTCTTAGGTCAAATTTTTATATTTTCAAGTCAGTCCTCAAATAAAAATTTGGCCACTAGTTGGTGTTGGTTTAGGTCATCACTACTCCCTTGGTTTGCAAAGTCACCACCCTCGGAATGGTCAAGTCATTCCTTTTTGAAAGAGTGTCATGATCATCATAGTCATAATTCATCTCATAAGTCCATGCTGGTTCACCACTAGGTCATAGGGTTAATTTCCTAAAGATTGGTCATGTCACCATTAAAATCATTTTATAAAGGAGTAGTGAAACTCAAGCTGTCAATAAAAGGATTTAAAGAATGTTTTTTTTATCTCATCCAAAATGTAATAATTTCATAAAGTTATGAAGCTACATTGTAAAGATACATAAAAGTCAAGTTATGAAAATTGATGGTGGGTCCACTACGATATGTAAGCAAAAATCGATTTCCACAAGCTATAAAGGAGTCAAACTCACTCTCCATTTGCTCATTTCATTTTCCAAGACATTACTCTACCAAGGAAAATTAAATTTTCCAACTAAAGGCCAGTATTTTCATAACCAAAGCTCAGTTTCTTTTCAGTGTTGTGCTTATCTTCAGCTGCGCACATTTCCTTGGACTGCTGTGTTTTTCATCATAGAGTTGCAAAATTCTTTGCAGTGGTTTCTTTCATCAAATTCAAGTTGTATCACATTATATATTGGTTGGTGGCCTCTTGTTTTCTCAATTAATATCTTATTTGTGTTGCTAAGTTTCATTTCCCTCTCCTAGGGTTTTGAAGACAATTTTCATGATTTCATGATTTCGATGGTAGAATTATTATCAAAACTTGTATCCTGATGCTTATAAACCTCCTCCTACATTAATTATATATTCCAAAACACTCCCGATCAAACCCATCCCCAAATTTCATCATTTTTACACAAACTCTAGCATATAGTACATTTTCCTTGGCTAGGACTATGTTTTCCCTCTTTAAAGCCCTTTCCCTCACCAAATTTTGAAATTCCACCCTCCTTAGCTCCCTAACGTCCCTCACTATCCTCCCAAATTTTCCCAAGAATTTACAATCTCCCTATCCCTTTCATTTCCCTTAATTTCCTCAAGCTATATGATTCCCTGTTTTCTTACAAGTAAAACCCTAATTTCTCCCCATAGAGCTAGGTTTTGCCATAGAGTCTGAATCATCTAAACAAAAGAGGCATAAAGGAGGGAAGGTCATCATATATGAGCCTACATCAACCCAAGGATCATATCATCACCTTTCATCATAAAATCATTTGAAGATGCAGGTTTTCTTTCCTTTTGCTAGAGAATTGAGTAACTTAGGTTTCATGACAAACCAACCAATGCTTTTTCCACCAAGTTGAGGAGAGATAAGGTGACTATAGCAAGAATTGAGTTCAATCTTTCAAGGGAATCCATCTATATAGCCATAGGGATTACAAACACTGGAGAAAATTGGTTTAAGAAAAGAGACATTGACCTTTAAAGATGTACCTAAAACCACCATATAAGACAACTCCAAAACATGTTTTTCCATTAGGATACACCCCTCTCATGAGATTGATCACGAAATATTTTACATGTGAGGGTAGGTATTCAAGGTTGTATTAGTACCACATGAGGCTTTTGATGCATTTCACCGGTGTGAAGGTACTCAACTTTCCTTACTATATTTACAAAAGCCTAACAAAAATGACAGAGAAGGTACAAAAGATGGGAGAAAATAATAATACTAGTCTATTTCATCATGGCTTGGTGAAAATTATAGTTTGTCATCAATTGGCACAGGTAAATTTGTCATGGGATAGCTTTGCAAATTCAAGTTTTCCCCTAGCTTCTCTAGCTACATATAGTAGTGAATCAACACCTCTAAACTCACTAGCACAACAAGTGGTAGCTTCTTCAAGCAGACCTACCAAGAGAAATTTTAGGGCAGAAGTGACTAAGATTTATTCCAGAGGAAAACGTCTTGTGTTTGCTCCAGAGATTGTTGAAAGGGCCAAGCCTACAACAGATGAACAAAGAGGATCCCCTCGACATGACAAATTCACTTGTTCAGGCACTAATGTGACAAATTTGGAGAAAGGTCACGAGGAAAAAGTTGCAAAGAAAATCATAATGGACAAGGAATCTAAGATCAAAAGGTTGGAAGATAGGTTGACAGAGGCAAATGCTTTGATAGCATGCTTACAACAAGAAAACATGCAATTGAAAGTAAACCAAATGCTCCAAAACAAGAACATAGCAAATTTGAAGAAGGAGAATGTAAAAGGAAAAGCAGTGGTTCAGTTGGATGATTTAGAGGATAAATAAGAGAAAAGAACACCAGGGAAACCAATAACAAGAGGTGTCAAGAGAACCCTTGAGCTGCAAAAATAAGTTTCTCCACCTAGAGGTCAAATCACTGTGACAAAGTATATTGGCTTGACAAGGTCAATGGTCTCTTAGAGAAACTCTTCAGGAAGGAAAATGAGGGACAATACCTTTCAAAGACACATGGCCATGCATTACCACACAAAGAACATGGTATCCCAAGTCAGAATCAAGCAATTGTGAAAAAGCTCAAGGAAACCCTAATTAGCCAAAAGGATAAAGACAATCTTGAACTACTTGCTAAGGCCTTTCTCATGGCATGAAATATCATATGATGACTTCACTAGGAAATTTTGAAGATTTTTTGAGAAGTTTTTGTCATTTTGGATTTTTTAGCTTGTTTTGAGACTCAGAAACAACTATAAGTGCAGTGCCTAGGTGCTACGCCTTTTCCTCTGTGCTCCTTTTGCCAAAAACTCACTACCATTGGATAGATAATGGCCCAATCATCTCAGCTATCCACTTTTGCAGACTTGTCAACAGACAGATTGAGAGAAAATGTTAAAAAAGGGGTCCAAAAGTCACTTTCTGCCATTGTTTTGAAACACGCGCTAGCATATTGGAGTAGTCTTGGGAAAATCAAATTTTCTCCCTGCTGGAGTGTCAAAATCACTTTTTTGATGAGTCAAATGACAACTAGATATCCATTTATTTCCAATGAGCTATCAAGCTTAGAATTTGGAGCAGAGGAAGGCCCCCAAAATCCTCTTGCAAGCCAGGCGCTGCGCATATCCCTATGAGAGCTTTTCTTCAACATTTGTAGACCTAATGATGTAATTTTACTATTTTGATGTCTTAATGATGTAATTATGGGTAAATAGGCATTGGTAGAATAATTTTGACTTAGATTCATTCTATTAAAAGTTGATTTGAGGTCAAATGTATCCGTTTTTCTAAATGGAGGGCTTGTTTGAACCTCCCTAGTCTTTAGGGTTTTGGTAGAGCTTTTCATGTAACTGATTTTACATTGAGGGATTCGACCCCTGAGAGTGGGGAATGGTTTCTTGGAATGTATTTTTTAGTCAAACACAGGGTTGGACATCAGAGGTCAGAACACTTGTAGCTTGTATTTCAACTCTTTATTCAGGAAAGCAAAGGAGCAGTTTGCAACTATTATCTAGGAATTCATGTGCAATGAGTTTGTGATGAATTATTTTCTCTGTTATAGTCTTTTTATGAATGATATACATCTCTCAGTGCCATATCTTATTTCTTCAGTGATTTTCCTTAAAGGTTATAAGTAGAATTCTTTGCATAGAGATATGTTTTGATGGGAATATTATTTTGTGTAATTTTCCTTCTTACTTAATGAATTCATGGTGCACATGCTCATTAAGACACTTTTCTCTTTCAAACACTACACTACACCGACAAACCCTAAAACCATCACAAAACATTGCTACCTTGCTCCTCTATATCTTTGCTGCTGTAACCCTTTGATCCTTTGACCTAGCTACTTGGTTTTCATCCCTTATCCAACATCAAAACCTAAAAACTCAAAACCCTACTTGAGCCTAGCATATCTAGCCTAAAATCTTTTCCCATTCCAGTCTTCATTGGCTGCGAATTCATAGAGAGATCCCTTTCTGGTTTAGCAGGGCTAGCTGATGAACCCAAGTGGTCTGAGGTTACCTCCTCCGATCTCCCTTCTTAGCCTTGGGACATTGTGGAGGATAACAGAGTCAAACCCTTTACAGTGGCATAAAATTATTTGGAAGTGGTATTGTCCTTTAAAGATACAAATATTTCTATCAGGCCAGGTAGTAACTCCAGCAATTTAATTCATGTTATTCCTTCAAGTTGGTCTTTATTATATACATGAGGGAGATTGTTCACTTCATCTCCCGATGACTGTTCATATTTCTTATTATTTATTTACATCAATTATCTTTATTCACCCAATCTTGATGATTAGGTGTCAACATTCCCCCCCTTATTCTGAAGGGATGTTGGTGAGTCCAAGCATCATTTTGAATCGTTCAAGCTTTTCTCTTTCAAGAGTTTTGGTGAAGATGTCTGCAATTTGCTCATTAGTGGAATAATGACGGAGATGGATTGTTTTGGCCTCAACATGATGTCGAATCAGATGATATTTAGTATTGATGTGCTTTGTTCAATCATGGAACTTTGGGTTCTTGGCCAACTTTATTGCAAAGGTATTGTCAATCATGAGTGGAGTTGATTGTATTTGTTTTACGTGAAAATCTTCAAGAATTTTCCTGAGCCACAAAATTTATTTTGTTGCCTCAGCTGCTGCCACGTATTCTGCTTCTGTTGTGGAATCTGCTAGAATTGATTGTTTCCATGATCTCCAAGAGACAACTCCTGATCCAAGACTCATAACATATCCTAAAGTAGACACTCGAGTTTCTTGTCTCCATCGAAGTTTGAATTAGAGTATCCAATCAAACTGAAGTCATCCACCTGTGTATACTTGATTCCAAAGTCTTGAGTTCCTTTTAAGTACCTTAGAACTCTTCTTGCAGCAGACCAATGTCCTTCACAAGGCTTTTGCATAAACCTGGAAAGGATTCCAACAACAAACGAAATGTCTAGTTTAGTAGTAGTTAGGTAGTTGAGACTTCCAACAAGCTGTCTATACTTTGTTGCATCCTCAAATTATTTTCCTTCAATAGATGTGAGCTTTAAGTTTTGTTCCGTTGGAGTAAGAGGATTGCATTCTATCATGCCAAACCTGTTCAACATATCTCCAATGTACTTATTTTGAGAAAGAAATATGGTCTTCGGATGTTGAGTTACTTCAATACCAAGATAGTAATGAACATAGCCCAAATCAGTCATTTCAAAATTTTCCCCAATTCCTTCTTTATGGATGCAATGAAGCTTTCATTGTTCCCTGTTATCAAAAGATCATCTACATATACCACAAGATATACAACTATTTTTCCAACTTTATTGACAAATAAAGTTGCATCATCAAGATCATAATGTTTGAAATTGAGTTTCAGAAGATGCTCAGTTAGTTTTTCATACCAGGCTCACGATGCTTGTTTGCGGCCATACAAGGATTTCACAAGTTTGCATACTTTTTGTTCATGTCCTTTCACAACAAATCCTTCAGGCTGGGACATAAAAACATTCTCTTTTGGATCTCCATTCAAGAAAGTAGTTTTTACATCCATTTGATGTACTTTCCAACCATTCTGAGTTGCTACGGCAAAGAGTGTCCGGATGGCAGCCCATTTTGCAATGGGGGAAAAAGTCTCCTCATAATCGACCCCTTCCTTCTGTGCAAAACCTTTTGCCACAAGCCTGGCTTTGTGCTTGTCAAGTGAGCCATCAACTTTATACTTGTTCTTGTAGACCCACTTGCAGCCAATTGGTTTGGTTCCTAAGAGGATCAACCATCTTCCAAGTGCCATTCTTTATGAGGGAATCATTCTCCTTTTGCATCGTTTCTTTCCATTCATCATGAGAAGCAGCTTCTTTGAAGGAAGTTGGTTCAAAATCTGTAGACAAGTTCAATTCATAATCATAAGAAACATCCATATCAACAGGTG
>APFE031150826.1:274303-286061 GCA_000404065.3 Pinus taeda
ACATCACCTCCATTTTGCCGGTTTGAATTTCTAGTTCCTGTCTTTCCAACCTCATCAGGATGAACACTTTCCAGTGTCTTTGTCAACCACTTTGGGGGACCTTTCTTAGATGGTCCAGGCTGCTCCGTTGATTGAGTTGGGACTGAATCAAGATTAAGTCTCCCAATTCTATCAATCACATCACTTAAAGCATCATCCGTTGTTGGAGTTTCATGCGGGGGAGAGAGTTCTTTAGAAGAAGATTCCACATGTTGATCTAATATAGGAATCCTCCCTTCAATATGTGGAATTTGATTATCAAATTCTTGAAATGATTTTGCATTTGTGAATTTATCCAAGCGACCAAGTTGCCGCTCAACAACATTGTCAGTTTTGGATGATTCAAGAAAAATTACATCTCTAGATACAACAAACTTTTTATTGACTTCATCATAAAGATGGTATTATTTGGAGGTGTTTGAATACCCCAGGAAGATACACTTACAACTTCTTGCACCAAGTTTATTTCTATGTATCTTTGGTATCAAGGCATAACAGGTGGAACCAAAGACCCCGAGATACTTTACAGAAGGAATGTGCCCATACCACATTTCATATGGAGTCTTGTTTCTAATAACATTAGATGGAAATATATTCTTTATATATGCAGCACATAGAACATCATCAACCCAAAACATTATTTTTACATTTTTGAAGAAGAGCATGGAGCGTGCCATATTTAAGATTTTCCTATTCATTCTTTCAGCTACACCATTCTGTTGGGGATTATAAGGTACAGTTGTTTGATGGTTGATCCCATGTTGGTGAAGATAGTTTTCAAATTAATTTGATGTGTATTCTTTTCCATTATCAGTGCGAGTAGACCCAATATGAGATTGTGCATCATTTTCAATCCATTTATGGAAGTTCTTGAATGTTTGAAAAGCATTAGATTTGTTCTTCAATGAATAAACCCAACACATTCTAGTGTAGTCATCAATAAATGTCATCATATATTTATTTCCATTTGCAGAAGGAACAAGCATTAGACCACATAAATCTAAATGAATGAGTTCAAGTTTTCTATGTGCTCTTGAATGTGAATCACGAAAAGACTGTTTGCTATGCTTTCCTAGAATGCAAGCATCACATTGCTTAAATTTCCTAGGAATTGTAGGTAAGCCAGCAACACCATTTTTCTTCAATAAGCGGAGGCTGTCATAGTTCAAATGTCCAATGCCCAAATCTAGCATGCCATAATAAAATTGATGGAAGCGTACCTTCTTCATAATGAGAATTGTATGAGAAATGTTGTGCGTGAGCAGAGGTACCTTACAGCTTGAGAAGCCTTTCTTCTTCTATTCCCCTCATGACAAGTGAGTGGTTAGATGCTTTTATCACCTTAAGCTTGCCATCAAACATATGAATGGAGTGACCTTGTTGGCGGATGTGGACCAAGGACAACAAGTTTCTCTTTAGCTGTGGGAGATATAGAACATGATGCAGAAGAAAGTCTAGAAGACCAGGCAATTTAAGCCTGATTGTGCCAAGCCTTGATGGCTTGATTTTTGATTGGTCTGCAAATTATACTGCTCCGTCAACATTGTTAGTAAATTCTTCAAAAAAATATTTTCTGAGTCATGTGGCAAGTTGCTCCTGAATCAAGCAACTAATCATTTTTCCAAGAAGCAAGTGAAGCATTAAATAAATCTTCATTTACTCCAATATTACATTGTGCCACAACATAGTGAGAAGATTCATGTGCTTTACCTTTGTCTGTGTCATTATTTTTACCTTTCTGTTGGTTTCTTTGCTACTCAATTTTGTCCCATGGTAACTTGCATGTAGAGGCATCATGTGATCCATTTCTTTTGCAATGTATGTAGTGAAAATATGCCTTTTCTCCTTGAGAGTGTCTGCCCACTGCCTCTGAAATATCTTCCTCTTCCTCTTCGACCACCTCTTCCTCTGGAAGAATCTTAAGCATGATTCTTTTCTTTATGAGCAAGGCTCACAACCTCTTCAGAAGATTCAAGGGCTATCTTCTTTCCAAAAGCTTTCTCTCTTTCAACAAATTTTTTCACAAGAGAGTCAAAGGTAATATCTTTGAGATTTCCATTTGCTTGCAATGACTCAAGATAATTGGAGTAAGTAGGACAAAGTGCCTTGAGAAAAGCGATAAGAGGAATATCTAATTCAACCTTAGTGGATTTGATATCATGCATTATAGATTTTACTTCGGATGCAAGAAAAAGAGGATCATTATTTTGTAATTCAAGAGTGAAGAGTTTAATCATGAGTTGAATAACTTCAAGTGCAAAATGTGAGTCATAGAGTTCTTTCAGCTTTTGTAAGACTTCGAAAGCAGTTGAAAATGGCGAAATATGGCAACTCACCTCTTCACTTATAGATGCTGCAGTTAATGCATAGGATTTGTTGTTCTTATTTTCCCAAATGGCGAGCTCTTTGTCTGAGGTAAGCTGTTCTGGTTCTTTGTCTTCATCTCCAATACACACTCCTTTCCACAACTCATTGAAAATGAGGGTGTGTTTTATCATTCGCGACCACTCAGGATAGTTCTCCTTGAAAGTGAGATCTATTCCCACCATAGATATGATTGAATGCATACTGTAACAAAAAAAAGACTTCTACTAGCAAATGTGTTGAATGTTTACAATGATATCAAGCGATATATATATGGGCAGTATCTCAATGTAAAAAACCATACACCATAAATATCATACACAAAGTTTCACTCAAAACGATTTTGATTTTCAACGACCCAGAAAAGGTGCATAGAGGGAACCCAGCCCTCCTTAGATAGGATCCTTGAAGTAGTCCACGATATCAGATTTTTTATTTGAGACGTTAGGGTATCCAGTTCACCAAAGAGTCATCGGTCACGCCAACACCTGTGGGTTAAAAACATTTACAAGGCCTTAGATGTCACAAGCATGTCGACATGCCATGCCCGATAAATAACAAAAATGGCTTTTGAAATTCATTGGCCATAGCATGATTACCACTGAGGAACATCCAACACAATTTCACTACTCATTGTAGGTGTCAATGTAAAAACAAAAGCGAAATCACAGTGGCACCACAATGATATGAAGTGATATATATATTATGGGCGATATGTAACAACGTTCAACCAATGTAATTCGACCCACCAACCTTGGAGTAGAATAATAGAACACATATAAATATATATCAGAACGGAAAGTAGTATGCAATTACAGGAGAGAAGGGTGCTCTTCCTAATCTTAATTCAGCCAGAGGGTTTGAGGTCATCGATGCGATCAAGGCAACCCTCGAGAGTTCTGCAATGCCACTGTTTCTTGCGCAGGATCTCTACCCCACATCTCCACCATTTGAGGTCATCGATGCTATCAAGACAACCCTCGAGAGTTTTGCAAAACCACTGTTTCTTGCGCAGATATTCTCGCTCTTGCTGCTCGGGATTTAGTCTACCTTGTGATATATTTCTATATTTTTCATTTCCACATAATGGCCATGTCAACTTATGATTATATCCAGCAAAGAACATTCAATGTTGCTCACTGTGTTTTTGTGTGTGTTGATACAAGAGTGACGGGCCTTACAGGCAAGTGTAGATGGGGAGAAGAGATGGCACCACACTCTTCCACTTCGACGCTCTCCAGGAACAATCATTCGCTAACCACTCTTCGAGTTCTTTTCTTCTAGGTTTCACTGTTGCCGGAACGTTCTCCTCGCTTCCTCCCGAGATCGATACGCCATCTGGCACCTTGAGCATCAAATTATAAGGGTGTTAGGACAACAGATTATATGAATCAGGATTATATGTCAGGGTAGCGGATTATATGAATCAGGATTATATGTTAGGGCAACGCAACGTTATATGCATCAGAATTATATGTCAGGGCAGCGCAACCTTATATACATGTGATTATGAATAAAAAACTAGTCAGAGAAGAGCATAGGGGACAATTATGCCCAACCCAGGGAGCATAGAGAGCCCATAGAGAAAATATGGCAGAAAAACTGATACAAGGAGTTACAACTAATTTTAGGAACTTGGGACCTGTGCTCTGATACCATGTCAGGCCAGGTAGTAACTCCAACAATTTAATTCATGTTATTCCTTCAGGTTGGTCTTTATTATATACATGAGGGAGACTGTTCACTTCATCTCCCGATGACTGTTCATATTTCGTATTATTTATTTACATCAATTATCTTTATTCACCCAATCCTGATGATTAGGTGTCAACAATTTCTATGGTTGGCGCTAAATAATAGGATCCTCACAAAGTATAATATTTAGAGGTGAGGATGGGAAGGGCCTTTAAGATTCCCACTCTATTATGATAATCAAGAGTAAGTGACACACTTGCTCGTGGATTGTGTTTCTTCATAGGTGGTGTGGAGAACAATATTTTTTGAGGAGGCCTATGTGGGGATGTTGTTGATCATGTCATTAGGGGAATGCCTAACAAAGTGGACAAAAACTCTAGCCTTGGATCAGATTACTAGCCTTCTAGGGTTGGTTCTTCAGTATATTTGGTTACATTGGAATAAAACCATATTTGATGGTTAAGTCCCAAATATACGACAGGTGTTGCATAAGAACAAAACAACAATGAAATAGCTTATCTTAGAAGATATAAAGAAGAAGATAATAATTCCAATTGGGCCTATGATATATATACTTTGAAGGTTTGGGCCTTCTTTGATGGTTCCAAAAGAATATTGGAGCCATGTGTGGAGCGGGAGTTGCATTTTACCTAAACAACCATCACACTTTCCTTCTTACCCTAGGGTTGGGGCCTGGAACTAATAATAAAGAAGAATTAATTGGGCTTTGGCTTGTCTTTACCTTTGCAATGACCAAATAATTGAAGTGCTTACAAATCTTTGGTGATTCTCGAGTGGTTATTGATTGGTCCTTGGGGATTGGTACATTACACATCTTGGCCCTAAATCATTAGTAACAAATAATTCACGAATTACAAGAATTTTTTGAGGAGCTAGATGTTTCACATATCCATAAGTAACACAACATTGACGCGGACAAAATATCCAAGGAATATTTACTCTAGCCTGTAAGACATTTAGTGATTATAAAAAAGGTTATTATTGTCATTAGGGTGAATACCAACAACATTTTGTGAAATTGAAGCTATTAAAATCATTGAGACCTTATCTATTTTTATATTTAATTGTTTTAAAATTTGAATCGTTAAAATACCATAACTCTAAACAAATTTATTTGGGGTTGTAATTAAACAATATTTTGTATATTTTGATTTCAATGAAATAATATGTATATGATTTTTCCATGAACAAAACTTTGAATCCAATATTCAATTGCAAGTTTATTAAAAAAACTTATTAGATCATAAAGGAAGATCGATTATAAACAACAATTCAAAGTAAGGAGATCCTCACTTTGTGAAGATTTTTTTAGGTTTCTAAATTAATGGGCATGAAAGACTAACGTAAAAAGCAATTATGAATTATTTTTGCCTTTATTATACTATTTATTTTGTAGATTATATTTTTATTGATAAATATTATTTATGATTAATAATTAATTTAAAAAAAAATTTAATGTATTTTTATTGTTATTTTTTTACCATCCAAACATGAAAATAATATTAATATTGTTTAAAATTTAATAAAATTAAATTATAATATTAATTAGTAATATTTTAATATATATATTATATTAGTGACGTGTAATATATTAATAATCTTGCCCTATGAGAAATAAATATTTCAATAATATTTCAAAATTATAATTTCAATTAAACTATAATTAAGGCCTAAAATGATTTAACTTAAAATAAAAAAAAAACGATAATTAAACTACATAAGGGCCCCTTAAAAATGTAATTACTTTAAAAAAAAAAACGTAAATTATCTAATATTATTAATGTGATAATCAAATTATATATTGAATTTTATGTTTAAGGGCATGACTTTGTTTTAATTATAATTTTCTATATTATATGCTTTTGTTAACTTTACAAATATTTAAAGATATAGTATATGATATTCTTTAAAGATATATTTATATGATATTTTATAAATATATTTATTTGATTTTTTTATTGCGAGTGTTATTATTTTAATATATTAAAAATAAATAAGTTGCCAACTTTCCTTAATATATTAAAAAATGTTTTAGATGCCCAATTTGTTATATTTTGAGATTATCTTTTCATTTAACTAATACTAACACATTCTTAATCCAAAGGTTATTAAAGTTTAGGGTTACGGTATTTAACCATGCTTTAAAAGAGCCTTTGACTTAGGGGTAGATTTTAAGTTTCTGGAAGCTTTTGCCTTGTCTAAATTATTATTTAATATAAGATTAAATTAATAAATTAGATTTTAAGTTATTATAATAATATATTTGTAAGGTTAATATGTTATATAATATTGAAATTTAAATTTGAAGGAAGATAATAATATTTTTCCAATTATTTTAAAATTAAAATTCATAACATATACCATTAATTTATATTTCAATAATTAAATATTAATTTTATATTTATATTAAAAAACAATATTTTGTTAAATGATATAAGTAGTGTGATGGATTTCCATGTTGTTAGATTTTTTTCATTACACCAAACTTGCAATCACTAGTAAACTTCCAAACCATTATCATTACTTTTTGAGTAGTCTCAGGGTGGATCCCAGAGTGGCGGTTAGTCTACATGATCAATTCCCAACGAGGTGGCTGTGAAAATCCAACACTCCCCTCAAATACAAATTGGGGAATCGAACCTGGGCTATGGCTCTGATACCATGTTAGGTTTTTCTGTTACACCAAAACCCGTAAGCATTAGTAAACTTCCAAACCATTATCATTACTTTTTGAGTGGTCCTATGGTGGATCCCAGAGTAGTGGTTAGTCCACATGATCGATTCCCAACAAGGTAAGAGTGAAAATCCAACATATGTTGATCGAATACAATGAACTTTACAGGCTCTCATACATTAAAAAAATAAAAATAAATATATATGGTGTAAAGGATACATGATTTGATTGTTAATTTAGATAATGGAAATTATTAATCTTATGCTCAGAGAAATCCTTAACACTATTTCGCAGCATTGTTTTACTTTGATTCTACAAATACAAATAGGAAAAAGAGGAACTGACATCTTAGTCTTCACAAAATAGATTTATATGATAATAGATCATAAAATTATTCTAACAAAGTATTTATTGTGAATTATGTTTGAGGACATGGTTTGTTGTTTTGGTTGATATTGATAAAAGCATAGTTTTATGGAATTAGATTGCAAATATTCACTTGGATCCCTCATTTTATATGCTATATCTCATTTTCTTGTTAACTTAGGAGTTGGTCATTCTATATATATTATATTTCATTTTCTTGTTAACTTAGTTGTTGAGTTTGGGTTTGTTAGTTTGTGGTTTTCATATTGCAATATTAAAATTGCCAATAATTTTAATGTTACACTTTGAAACTATTATATATTATAATATTATTAATAACAATTGAAATTTTTATTACCATAAATAATATTTTTTATATTTATTTTATTTCACCTTAACATTTACCTTTTTCCATTATAAAATCCAACATTAACTTACACCACTAATTAAGAAAAATTGAACACATACACTGTACATATGTGTTCCATCTTTGCAGTTGGCCATTCAATTATTCAATATCTACTGCCAACTATCCGCCCCTAACCTCATAATTTAATAAAAAGAAAGTTGATGAATTGGGCTCTCTACAACATCATATCTATATTTTAATTATCTAAATTCATTAATATTTAGGGAGGGAAGAGTGGCCATGAACACCTTTTGTCACCACCAAACACGAGGTGCTCAACAATGGTTTGTCACCACCATTTTTTAATTCGCCTTTCGAGAGGGTTTTTGAATAAAATACATATATTTCATTATTCTTTCGTAGAGAAGGGGATTTCGGTAGAAAGTCTAGGTATTATGTTGTCCTTGGTTGTGTATAGAGCTCATGGTTGTTGGTTGGCTCCCATACTTCAACTTTTAAAGACAAAGTGGCAGTGGTAGACCCCAAAGCTCATGATTGAGGTATAATTTTAAGTGACATCTTAGAGTAAATAGTGCACTAGGTTATAAGTTACAATGATGTTTTATGGGGGCAATTAGGTAATAATGGGGGCTTAGACATTATTAATTGAAATGAGTGGTGAGTAACATGAATATTTAGGTAGTAATGGAGGCTTGCACATTATTAATGGAAATGAGTGGTGAGTAATATGAATATATTAAATATATCTCTGAATATGAATTTGAGTGGTTTTTATTTTTAAATTATACATCTATAATATAAAATTTGTGTGGTTTAATGGTTAATGTTTTGTTTAAAAAAGCTATTTGTTGATTAAAAAGGATAGTTTATTATATATATTTATGTAATTTAAATAAATTGTTTAATAAATTCTTTACTAATTATAAATATTTTAAATATTAATATTTTTTATGTTAATTGCTTTTTCCAATTTTATAAAATTTAACATTTTTATTTTAACGTGATATATAAATTTAAATTAAAAATATAAAATTTAATTAAAACATATTATTTTTATATAAAATTATAAATTTATAATACTATTATTGAGTCGAGAGGCTTATTTTACAATCCAATATGAGGGGATGTGTAAGTTTGTCTATCCATCTATCTGTACCTTTTAAAATAAAAATTATGTTCTAAATAGAAAAATAATGCTAGCTATAATTAAAAAAATGAATATGCTATAAAGTAATTAGAAGTAAAAAAATGTGTGAATGATGTTTAAATCTTTATTATTGTCAAAAATATTTTCAACAAGAGATTTAAATTAAACTGTTTTAAATATTTTACTTACGTTGACATCAAACTTCATACTTATCTATATATAGAAAAAAAGTTTTTATGGGTTAACTTATATTCCTATATATACTCTATTTAGCATTCAAAAATACAATTGAACAACGAAAATAACATTATTATATTATACACTCTAAAAAATTTACACGTAAAAAATTTAATCTCTTTAAACTCATATTAAATCTGTACTTAAAATAGATTTATACTAATTAAAAATTAATAAAAAAAAAATTCACACATCATAACCCAAAGTGTCAACCTTTAATTTTGAAAGTTAAACCATACTTGGGGTAAAATACCCCATTTTACACTATTATCATATGTTGAGGTTGGTTTGCACGCGAAATAAGAGATTCGAACCAAGGCTATTCAAGCTTCAAAAGTGCTTCCCGAAACTAGGAAAGATTTGAGATCTAAACAAAGTTTCGAGTTCTTTGTTATCCATGTGTATTATGGCTTCAAATTGAAGGAACTCATTAAGATTATGAAAAGTCATAAGGGTTAGAGATGATGACATTGTCACAACAACTTAGTTGGTGTTTGTGATACCTATATAGGTAATGGAAGAAAATAATAGTTTAAGAAAGAAGCATATGTTTTTTTTTTAATATTAAGGAATCATTTCTCTGGGTTCTACTTTAGCTTTAGCTTTAGCCATTTTACAAAGTGTTTATTGAGAGCCTAACATGATAATTTTTTTGAAAAGTTACATAAATTTAAACAAGTTTCATTAGTATGATAGTACTAAATATATAATACATATTTACCCTAAATTAGTATCCAATACGTTAGAGATACATAAAATTTAAATTAGTATCCAATATGTTAGAGATACATAAAATTTAAATTAGTATCCAATATGTTAGAGATACATAAAATTTAATTTAGTACATATTTTTCTTAAACTAGTATCAAATTATGATCTAGTAAAAGCTTATGATGAAAGAGACCAATTCTTTTTGGAGAGTAAAAATATAAAGGAAATGAATTCCAAAAAACCAATTTTTATAGAAATATTAGAACACGAAAAAGTAAAGTTGATTGAAGATTATGTAAAGAAGGACCAGAAATATTAAAAAGAGTTAGTTGAATATAAAGTAAAGCTTAACACCATGGTGAAAAATGGAATATCAAATACATGTCAATGTGATATTTCAACTCAGAGCCTTTTTGAGAAAATAAATGATTTGAGATACATGTTTCACAATTAACTGATCATATACAAAAGATGAAATTTTCAAATAAACGATAAGTAACGAGATTGGAAACATAATACCTACACATGAACAATATTATTGAAATTCTATAGAGTATCATTAAAAGCAAAGAAAAAGAATCAATTTCTCTTCAAATTGTACTAATGGAAGGAGGCGTTGGTAAGAAGAGTCTAATAGATGCGAAAGCTAAAATATGGGATCATATTATAGCTAAAACAAAAGAATTTTAATCCCACTTATTATTTTTTCAAGAATGTGAAACTATCTATAGCTAATGTAGAGATTGAGAGAAAAATAATATTTCCTAAAGTTGATGATAGATGAGAAGTGGTTTCTATTATATAATAATTGAATTCAACATTTTCTATAGTAATTGAAGCATTTGGAATGCCAAATAGAATATATTTATTTTGTAATGCCATGTTAATAAAGGAGAAGAAGCAAACAATAGATGAAACACAATTGATTATTTTATAGTTTAAATGGGAAATTGAAAATTTCAAAAAACAATTGTATTACATTTAGAAGTTTGAACTACCTAGTGTATGGGTTAATGAGTGTTGGCTAATATTTGATGAAAATTTTGAAGAAGCCTCAAAAAACTGTTGTAATGGACTAGGTTCATTAGGGAAGAGAAAGGGGTCCAATTTATGGTAAATTTATATTAGATTCATTGAAAATAGATATTTTTGTTCTGATACTTTTTAATGAATTAGTTCAAGACCTATCACCCATCTTGTATTGTTTAAAAATAGAGCTAGAAATTGTAGCTATTAATATGAATAGGCAATTTCTTCTAACAAAAGAATAATGGGATAAATTGACATGTTTTAATAAATGTATGACATGGACTAACTGCTAATCCTCAATCAAACGGTGAGGAAGATGAAATAGTGGTGTTCCAATGACCAAGGAAAGAAGTGACAACAAGTTTGAGTGTACCACAAAACAAACAATAGACTTTAGCTAAAGACAAAATTGTCAAAGGAAATGTCTACATGTTTAAAGACCCTAATATGGGTGCCTATCCACAACCAAGAAAAAATATATCAATCCTAATAACAAAGCAAGGTTTAAAAAGTAAAGTCATGTGTATTATTCTACACATAGAGTTAGTGAATTAGTTTGGAATGCTAATTAGTAGATAGTTTTAAAAGCAATAACAAAAGGCTAAGAATGGGTTGGCACTTTGATTGAATGACTATTAAAATAATCACTCAATGAGCTTTTAAGTGCCACAAATATTTTGAAATAATTATGTTCAATTAATTTGATAATATTCATCACCCTTTAATGCAAATGCATAGAAATTTCTCATAGAATGTATTATCTGATCCAGGTGGATATTGGTGGCCACCTGCCAAGTCCACCTGGACCCCCACCATTGTCTTTCTCAGCACTTTCAGTTTCCTTAATTGTAGCACAACTTACTATTTTTAGCAGTTTTTCGGGTCCTGAACTTCCGGAGCCATTTTGAGGCCCTAAACGATGTTTTTTGGGGAATCCGGGGGCAACATGGATCCATGGAATGGACCAATGTTTCTTGTTCCAACAATGATAATGCTCGAATAGATCTTTCTAATGAGCTATTGTACGCGTCAAACGGAGATCATATGCTAAAGTTACAACCCCGAGAAGTTGATGTACCAACTTACCCCCAAACGGGGCCCACAG
>APFE031150830.1:0-15208 GCA_000404065.3 Pinus taeda
CCCCCCCCCCCCCCCCTCTCAGTATTATTTCCAACACACATCATATGGTTTCATATAGTTTAATTTAAACCCCAAAGAGTCAAGGAATCAAGTTATGTTTGGGTCATGTTTTAGAGTCAGGTGAGTTGGACTCCTTTTGACTCGAAGCTTGACTATTCTTATTTTTGGGTGGAAATGCCACACACATAACTAAATTATTTACATGAAATCAAATTCTTTGGGGACACATGTAACATTTTCTAGTTACATGGTCCAAATTCTATTATTTCTCTCCTTTTCAAGTGATAAGTTCAAATACCACTAATATGTAGTCAATGAATGAAACGTTTTGTCTATGCAAGCAAGTGAATTAAACATGTAACTACAAATGGAGTATGTCTTCTTTCTTGTAGCCATTTGTCTGATGTACATAAAGAAATATGTCTCGATCAATAAATCCTTTTAGTGAGTCTTAGTTTTTAATTCCTCATTTTAGTGGAATTACTAATAAGCAACTTATCTTGTGCCATTTTCTTGGTTGAGGAAAAATAATAAATAGAATCTACTTAGCCTTGATCATGCTTTATGAGGAGTGATATGAAGCATATATCAAAGTACGATTTCCATCACGTCACATTTACTTGGATTGAAATTCCATTTATTGATTATTTAAGTGACCTCAAAACTAGTTAAAACGGGGGTAGGAGAGTAAATGTGGTGGAGTGATTCCCTAACATGTGATATTAGCAATTAATGTTAAGTAATAACAAGGGGCATAGACAAATGGATTTTCCAAAGTCTCGTGCCATGTAGAATAGGAGTCTAAGTAGAGGTATGATATGTAAATGTGGGTGTGGGATAGGACAAATGTAGAGAGAAAGTGTGTGGAACAAGGTATGCACAGAGGTGGAGTGTTAAACACAATAATGGCAGGGACATAATATGAAGGATAAGCATTAAATGTGTCTATTATTCACATCATATACATTTATAATACATTATGTTGACCCTTGGTTTCCATATACCAAGCGGTTTCTTAGACTCCCTTTGATTGTTTACATTCCACACCAACCCTTAGAGGATTAGGTGTCCAACATTCCCCGCCCTTAATCCAAAGGGGTATGTATGAGTCCAAGAAGGGAGATGTAATAAAAAATGTGCAAAAATGCATGGCATCACTAGGTTGAATGTGCTCTCTGAAATGTTGGCATAAGGGGGTGCTTTAAGGATGACCCCCAACACTGGAACACTTAGTGCAGTTCCCAGAATTCTTCCAAACCTAGAAAGAAGTTGAAGTATTTTGTTAGAGGAAGTGCCCCTAATGCTTTTACGAGGGAGACCTTCAACCTATAAAAGGGATCTATGAAACCTGTAGTGGTCTAAGGGTGACCACCAACTCTGGAATGCTTAATGCAATTCATGTAACTCTTCCAAAACTGGCAAGAAGCTAAAGTCTTCTTCTAGAGGAAGTGTCTCCAATTCTTTGAAGAGGGATATGCTCAATCTGAAAAGGGAGGTCTCACCTCGAATATATGGTTTAAGGTTGACCACCAACCAATGGCATGCTTAGGGAAATCTATGTCTTTGGCTACAACTTTGAATCTCGTATGGTAGGTTGTGGCTCAGGGTCACTTGATGTGGATTTGAAACTTGTAGATGGCCATCATTTCCCCCCATGTCAAATACAAGGTGAGAAGATTACAACAACTCAATTGCAAGGCTTTTCAATATTCGAGAACAAATCCTGTTGTATGAGCGAAATATCTTCTTGGTTGTTGAAGCCCATTGCTAAGAAGCGATCCATCCAAGATGAATCTTTGTTCTCGCAGAAGGCTTGTTTTTGAAGCATCTGTTTGAATAATGAGTGGTTTTATGACAGTTCTCACATGGATTAAGATTAAAAAAATTACATTTCATATGGCGAACTCTATCACAATGTTGGAATTTAACAATCTATTGTGGTTGTTGTGGAAGAGGACCAAAATTTGGAACAACTGAAGGTGAATTGTCATGAATAAATCCAGTGCTATGGAACTGTATGGGCTTTGAGTAATCTAGAATATGAAAGGACAACTCCTTGTCATATCCAAGACTGGCTTTGTGCTTGTTATCGACAAGATCTTCCCAAGGTCTGATAATTGGATTGGAAATTGCAGGCTAAATTTCTGCTTCTACATGCAATTATGTTGCTTCATTGGGCACTGAACTTGAATCAACTTCATATTCTTGCTGCTGATGGGAGTCTATCTTAATCTCCAATAAAGGGTTTTTCTGAATGGAAACCAATTCATAATGACAAATCTTATGTTTTAATTCATCTAGCTAGAACTAAGATTCTAGCTGCAAAAATTCAATCTTGTCCTGTGAATTTTCTAGACATAATTTAATATCAAAAAGTGTGTACTTGTTGATTTTTAATGTATCATGATCAATGGGGTGTATCAGAGTTTTTAAGAACTATAATACCTCAGTAATTTTGGAAATTTTCTTAAAACGTCAAGCTTATGAAATAAGGGGTGTCAACTTCTCAATGGTGCATATATTGAACACAATTCATTGCATGTGATAGTGCCAATGTTGGCCAACAAACTAGTTCAGACTAGTGAAACATAACCTTTCTCTAATTCTTTCAAAGTTACCTTCTAACACTGAAGTGCACATTCCTTTTGTAAATGCCTTCACATCTCTTCTTAACAACTAGTGTCTAGCATATCAATTATATTGGCATATAAAAAATGGCAGTAATATAAACAGTGCATAGGAAAAAAAGTAACACATACAAAAATCAACATGTGTATATCATGCATTCTCACATATCAAATTGCAGAATCCTATGAAAATTTGAGGGTTGCATTGTGTTTTCTTTGCTCACAACATTTCCACTCAACTATTAATTTAGTAAAAGGGAAAACCACATAGATTTTAGCACAAACAATGAATTTATAATTGTATCTAGCTTCCCACAACGAAAAAACCAAGCTCGAGGTAAGGGTTTGACAACGTCCCACTAATTTGAGCCCTCGTAGAGAGAGAGAAATGTGTTGTCAGTTTTCTTGGCTGCCCAAAGAAGATAATATCACCATACACATTATCATTTGTAGCAAGGTGTAAATTCAAAGCCAAGGAAAAAAACCAATGATTTTAACGCTCACTATATATAATATAGCCAGATTTGAAACTGAAGACTATGCAAGTGCTCAGTTTTAGATGATGCTAGCATAATCAAATGAACCGTTTGAATGAGATCTCACAAATATGTCACTATATATGAATTTTGGAGAGGATCCAATTGTTGTCACTTGGTTTGGAAGACGTTTTCGATTGTGACATCTTCGACAAGGATTGTTTTTTGTTTTTTTTGTTTTCCATTCGACCCAGGCTCTTAAATCACGACAGGAAAAACTCGATGAGCCATGTGCAAGGCCAAAAAACAATGAGCAAAACTTTGGACTGGAACAAAGAATAAAATATTAACTTCGGGAATTCACGCCCTGCTAATGATTAGCATGAACTCCACTCATATCGGTCTCTCAACTATCAAATAATGTCGCAGCGAGTCCCTCAACCACTGAAAAGAGATTTTGAGATGAATGAGAATGTGAATCGCTGCAGGCCTGTATTTTTGTTCTACTCAATGTCGTGCAAAACCGCTAGTGATCTTGCACGTAGAGGCTTGAGCGACACGAGTGTAGACCAGTGTATTGAAATCCGT
This sequence comes from Pinus taeda, assembly GCA_000404065.3. Classification (NCBI taxonomy): domain Eukaryota; kingdom Viridiplantae; phylum Streptophyta; class Pinopsida; order Pinales; family Pinaceae; genus Pinus; species Pinus taeda. Next base: position 3,692 of record APFE031150830.1, read on the forward strand.
AAATAAATTTTGGAGATACATTCTAGAGCACAGGCATAATGATTTCCAGAAAATAGATTACATCATAAACATAATTAGATGGAAGACCGAATTTTATGGAGTTGTTCAAGATCACAACCGCGAGATAAAGCAAAGGAAGGAGAGGTATGGTAAGGGGAGAGTAGGAGAGTGGAGATATTTTGAACAACTCAACAAAATCCAACATTCATATGGTCTCCAATTCAACGGTGAGAAGCATAGCCAGTCTCGTGTTTCGATATAGTCAAGCTCGACACAAAACACCAAGCCATGATTTGGATAGGCGGTTTGGAAAACCACGAACAACGATTACGCTATTGTATGAACATTGCCAGCAAGAAAGGTACACAGAGGAGAGGCAGCAGATTTTTAACAGACATTACATTAAATGGAGCATTTCTGACAATGGATAGAAACAGATGTAATGCACAGGCTGGGGAGAAGGCAAACATGTCATGTTTTAGACCAGAGGATTGCCCAAGTGGAGCACAATATCATTATTTCTATAATCGACTCACGAAATAGAGAAATGATAGACAAATTCTAGAAAGAGAAGTTCCAGTGTTGGTGGTCATCCTTAAACCACTCCCTTATGGAAACATTTTAGGGAGCACATTCAACCTAGCATTGCCATGCATTTTTTCACATTTTATATTACATCTCTCTTCTTGAACTCATACGTACCCCTTCAGATTAAGGGGGAATGTTGGACACCTAATCCGCCAAGGGTTGAGGTGGAGAAGTTGGACAGTCAAAGGATTCCAAGAGACGTTCGAAGATGGATCCAACAATCACAAGAATGTAATATAAATATACATCTATGTTAATAATAAAGACAATTAACTATTATATCATTCATGTCTCTTCAGATTGCATGTGCGTCTAACATGGAGTGTAGAGGAATAATGTGTGGAGAGACATGTGCATGAAGTCTCTCCACATAATGGGAAATCAACAAAGTGTTGTATAAAAGGAAAGAGTGTGTAGGGACATAAGCATAACTCTTCAATGGAATTTTTTTGTCACATACGACTACACAATTTTTTGGGTCAATAGCCCTCTCAACCCTCTTGACCAACCACAGGTCTGTAGCCTACTCAATTTTCTCCTCCATAAGTTGCTCACTTTCCAACCACCTTCCATAGGCTCTAGCATCCCTCAAGGGGTCTAAGGACTACTCAGCCTTCTCGTCCACAAGTTCCTCTCTTTCCAATCACCTTCCATAGGCCCTCTCAACCCTCAAGGGGCTTGGTGTGCTCTTGGTTCTCTAATTGCTTAAATATGGGTTGATATGGATGTATTTTGGTTACTATTATGGTCACTTTTTCACTTCTATGTTACGAACCTTAAAAAAAACATCATTTTGGTTAACACACATTACACATCTCATCCGTAAAGAGTTGTAAAATATCACTAAATTGCCTTGTAAAATATATATATGATTTAGGGTTGATTTTTCTCTAAAACTAAGCATATATATAACACCAAATCTTTTTCCTTTAAGATTATGATAATAGTTCAAAATATTTCTCCTTTTCATATTTCTCTTTCTCAAAATATGTTAATTCAAGATTTATTAAAATCCACCATCATTTCAACTAAAATTATTATAAATTATAATTGAATATATAAATCTATTAGCTTTGAAAATCCCTCTTGCACTCAAATTATATAATCCATGGATTATATATGAAATTTTATTAAACAAAAAAAATTATTTCTAGTTTCAATGAAATGTCTAGTTTAACTTATTGTCATTTTTGTTAGATTAGAAATGGACAATTCATTAAGCTATATCCCTTAACAAATATGCAAAACTAATAAAATTTAAGTTAATTACATTAAAGGTAACAAAGTTAAAGACATTAATGTTAGGTAAAGTTCATTACAAGAAAGGAGGCTTTTCATGGGATATCATTTCTTCAAATTGCGGTTCCCTACTTGTCGACGTGTATGGAACCCACCTTCCAAGTCATTTTGTTTGTCCCACTTTGTATTCAATTCATGTTGCCATCCTATATCTCATTCACATGCCATGTCCATCGGAGGTCTACTGAGTGTTTTTTTAATGAGTTATTCAAGCTCCACCTGCACTTGCTCTGGTATGAAAGTTTATTTTATATACTTCACATTTGAGGTCTTGTGCATTATGGGATTAGAAAAAAGGAAAAAAAACATTTTTAACATCGATTTTCCTATTTCTTATATTCCTCTTAGCTTATAAATGAGATTTTAAGAAACTAGGCATCTTGTTTCGATATTATTTCAAGTAATTGAGCGAACCTCTTAGATGGATCATGAGGGGACACTTAAGAAAAATGTATAGTAAGAGATTGGGGAAACATTGTCTAGCAAGAGATTGATCAATGTTAAGAAGGTTAATAAGCAATTATTTTTAGTTCCTATAAGTGAGGAATTGTGTGACATTTTATTGTTATGATCCTTGGATACCATTATATATCAACATACTAAGAAATTAATCTCTAGTTGTATTTGTTGTTACGTCATTTGGGAGTAATGATCTACTAAAGGAACATACTTGCAAACATTGGGAAAAAGTGAATAGAAGGGTTATGTTGAGAAATAGATCTTTAGTTGTATTTGTTTTTGTCCCATTTGAAATAAATGTTTTTCTAAAAGAATGTACTTAGAAATATTGGAAAACTAAGAAGAGGGGTTGCTCTTGCATCGAGGAGATATGGAAGGAGTGAAAATTTTGATTTAGAATGTGAGGAACCCTCTAGTCGTAATGAACATGAGTTCATCAACCATGAACAAAAGTGGTTGTAGGCATATATATAATTAAATGAAAAGATATATAATTATCCAAAAGTATATTCTATTCACGACTTACTTTAAACTACAACTAATGCAACCATGTAAATTAAATGGTTGGTAAATGACAATAGACATTGATCCATGACAAGCATCAAAACACTTACTTTACGATACATCTCACATTGCCAAACTATAACTTCTTCTTTTTTTGTGGGTCATGGAGTGCCCTAAAAATACACTCATTCACTATCATTCAAAGCCCCATAGGACATTGCCAAATTATAACTTTATTTTAAGTTATTATTATTATTAATTATTAAAAGAGTTAACATATGAGTTAAAATATATACATTTAAAAAAGAAAAACATGGAACAAGATTCTTAACTATGGAGAACAATAGCATTTTTTAACTTGTGAATAAGCTTTGTTAGAATCTCATGGGCTAATATCATGGCTTACAAATACTACATGCCAAAAAAGCTATAACTCATCTCATATGATACTTGTTCATATGATTTTTTTTAATCAATCAATTTCATTTAAAGGGAAACAATTGCATAATTACTTTTGAGATTAATCTTATATTTGTAACTATTACTAAGAATATTTTATAATACTCCATGAAAGTTAAATCCCTACGATCCTCCCCTTTGAATTCAATCTCGGTCCCCATCATGGTCCATCCCTCCTCATTTACCCTTTGTCATGCAACTTCCTCCCTTGTTGAAGACTGCCCTTCAAACCTAGATTACTCCTCCACTATAAAAAAATCCCCTGTCATTACTAAGTTTGTATCTTACCCTTGTTCTAGGATCCCCACTCCTTTGTCATCCCTCAATAATAATTTAGTTTCCCCTATGTTAATAAGAGAGTTGTTAACCTCTCTAATTTTTCTTATGATCCTCCAGTATATAAACTTTTGGAAAAAGGGTTAAACTTTGCCTTTGTTCCGAGAAATATCCTAGTGGAGGAAATCATTTGTGATGTTGAAGATGGGATTAAGGACTTACCTGATAGCATTCAATATCTTATTATGAAATATTTCATGGTTATCCTTAGAAAATCCAAGTCTCCTTAGAGAAACATTAGCAAGTCAGAATTCGAAGCCCTTATGTCCTTGAACATGAACCCTGCCATTACTATTTTCAAAGATGATAAAGGTGGGGTAGTCGTTATCTTAGATAAGGATGACTACCGTAGAAAAAGGTTGGATGACCCTCATAACAACGGTAGTTACATGAAGCTTACTAAGAACCCTTTAAAGAAAATATCAAAATTTTTTGCTTCATTTATTAAATCTAATAGCACCATTAATTCAATAAGCTTCAAGCTTATCAAGAGAAACTCTCTTACTCCTAGGATCTATAAGCTTCCCAAGATCCATAAATATGTATTCCCCCTTATACCCATTCTTAAGACAATAGGTTGGTTGACTTACCTTATAGCTAAACATTTAGCCTAGAAGCTAAAGCCCCTTGTTGGCCTTATGTAATCCTTTTTTAAGGACTCTTCATCTTTTGTCAATTAGTTAAAGGGTCTAAAGCTTAAGCATAATGATATTCGTGTGAGTTTTGATGTGGTTTCTTTGTACACCAATATCCCCATTAAGGAGGCTATTGAGGTGATCAATAAAGTTATTGATACCAACGTAGCTAAGTTAGTCAAGATCTGCCTTACCTCTACCCTTTTAAACTTTGAAGGTGAATTCTATGAGAAACCTTGTGAAGTGGCCATGGGTTATCCACTGTCCCCTTTCGTTGCTAACTTGTTCACGAAATATTTTGAATCCAAGGCATTCACTTCATCCCAATTATGGACCAAATTGTGCAAAAGGTTTGTAGATGATGCCTTAATCATCTGACCTCACAGGCATGAAAAATTAGATCTATCCTTTTAGCATCTTAATAGTTAGTCTAGCTCCATCAAGTTTGCTATGGAATTCAAATTCAATGGTAGACTTGTTTTCCCTTATGTGTTTGTGTCTAAGAAAGATGATGGTTTTTTTCTCATCATCTTTCGTAAGAAGACTCACACTGAGCAGTATCTTCGTGCAAGTTCCCACCATTAGCATGCCTAAAAACTTGGAGCTCTCAACACATTAGAAACTCGAGTTTTGAGGGTTCCGAATGAAAGTCACTTGATGATGAGAAATCCCATCTTCTTGAAATATTCAAAATAATGGACAAGATTAATCAAATTCTTAAGAAGCACAAGGTCCTTTCTACCTTTACGACTTTGAACACCATTTGGAGTTCCCTTAGATCAATTAAGGACCCTGTGGACTATAAATATTTGAAAGGTGTTTATGTAATCCCTTGTTCATGTGGGAATCCCTACATTAGAGAAACCAAACATTTCATAAGACAAAGGATTAAAGAGCATGCAACCGACATCAAACATTGTAGGAATTGCACCTCAACTCTAGCCAAACATGCGGAGAAGACAAAACACCATATTTGTATAGAAGATTCTTAGGTCATTGCCAAGAATGATCATTTCGATCACCAAAAGTTCAAAGAAGCCATAGAAATTGACAAAAGATCTAGTTCTCTAAATAGGGATGATGGTTGGAATATTAGCACATGTTGGATCCTCGTCCTATCGTCTTAAGGGTCTTCATTCTTGATCCCCCTTTCTTTATTTTAAGTGGTATGTTCCTTTCTTTTTACTTCAGTTTCATTTTAATTTTTAGGTTTATAATTTTTCCCTTCTCTTTTATTCATAGTGATGGGCTTAACCCTTTCTTTCTTTCTTGATTTTAAAGCTTGATTTGATTTGATTTATATATGTCCTTTCAAATCATTTTGATAATGTTTTATTTCTTTATTTATATGTTTGTCTTTTTTTTTCATTAATTATTCCTTCTTGTTCAACTCTTAGTGATATATTTAGGTATTTAGGTCAGAGTCTAATCCATAAGTATTTGCGAGCAAACTCATTTTTCTCAAGTTAGATTCTTGGGCAGTGAGTTTGACTTGCCCTCAAGTCAAAATATCTCATTCTTTTGAGCTAAGTTAAGTTTGACTTACTAGTGTGCTTTAAACTCAACAAGTTTTTCTACTGGGCAACCATTTGTTATTCCTAAATGGTGGACATTATGTTGAGTTTGCTTCAAACTCAACAAATTTTTCTAATAGGCAACCATATAGCATTCTTGAATGGTAGAGAATATCTTGACTCACGATGCTTATTAAACACCAACCACTCAAGTGCCTTAGTCCTAAAAGAGCACAGAGTTGATCTTCCCAAATATCTTCACATCTCTTAAGGCATCTGGTTTCAACATCTTAAGTATCTCATTTTGTGGCTAGTCAAGTTGTAACTCGGTACTTTGGTGAATCTCATAATCTAGCTCTTTAGTTTTGTAGTATATTAAGGGTCTATTAAATTAAGAGAGCTTCCATCGACTACTTTGTTGTGCACTAGGAGTACACAAAGCAAATCCTAAATCTTTTATGTCACTTCAATTGCTGCGGGGGAAAATATTCTAGTCTTTACCCATAGCTCTTGCAACCAATATGAGAAAGAACCTTAAATAGAATATTGGATACTCGGAAGTTTGCCTGCAAGTCTGTATCCTTTATGTCAGTAACTAGAGACGATATATTAGATTCTCTTAAGGCGCAGATAAAAGTCTTAGACGAATTTGATAGAGTAGATGACCCAATAGCTTAGCCAAAAGATTGCTTTCACAATCCCACTTATTCATGTTGGTAGGAAAAGCCTATCAAAATACAATATATTTATGCCTTTACATAATTGGTTTGCTTGTGGTTGGGGCATAATGCAAATTTTGGGTGAATTTTTCTAGAATAGATCACCTATTAGTACAGTTTAGCAAAACAATTATTTTCACAAATCCATCTACTTTGATGGACATGAAACCTCTATCAAAAAATTATATTTAGTATATTTAAAAAAAGTGTAAAAATAAATAATAAAATCATATAGAAAGCAATATTAAAAATCATATAAAAAGCAGGATAAAATCATCATAAAAAATTCCATAATGAATAGGAAACCCACCCGCCAAATTTAATCCACGATAGAGAGAGTACACGACTTGCAACAACCTATCAATGTCCCATTTTAATGCTTTGCCATAAGAATACATTAATTTCCTTACCTCTCCATCGGTCCCCATGCGGTGGTCTTTCGGAGTACTTGCACTTTTTTCTCCTCTTTCGGCCTTCTTTGATGGAGAATCCTATTTCCACCTCTATCACATATTTAATGAGCCCTAACATGCTAGGGCGATAGCGTAATATAACGGGCGCCGTGATGACCACCAGAGAAAAAAAACAGCGCCCGTTATATTACGCTATCGCCCCAGCTGGTCAGGGCTCATTAAATATGTGATAGAGGTGGAAATAAAATTCTCCTTCTTTGATCGTGGAATACGCGACTTCGGCACAATGGGACAGAATAGAGTACCTTCAACCAGAATAAATTAATGCTCCTCTCCATCTGTCCCCACGGTGGTCTCTAGAATTACATTACGATTACGAAAGAGAAGACTAATGCCCTTCAGAGAGAGTGAACGCGCGACTTGCCCCAACAAATCAATGTCCCACTTAATGCTGTGCGATACAATACATCAATGTCCCACTTAATGTCTGTCCCCACTACGCGGTGATTTGATTTTGGCATTGCTGTTGCTTTAGACTTAGACTTTTCAACTCACTGTACCGCACAGTTGTGATTCGGGCACCTCTCATATTTATGTATGTATCTATAAATTTGTGCCACACATATCCGATTTGCATAACTATTATCTTTATCTTTACCGTGATAGTGCACCCACCAATCAATGTCCTACAAGGTTGTCTTTGGCATTACGCAACTTCGGTACAATGTGACATAATACCAGTGCCAACACGGTGGTCCTTTTTTCCTTTCAATTTCTGGATACCTTTTGCTATTTATATGTACACCTCGAACTTCGGGTTGCATAGCAGAGAAGCCATTAAAGACGCTGAGTTGATAAATGGAGAGAGAAGCGATGATGAAAATGCTGATGATTCTGTGGTTTGCGTTCATGGCGCTGGGGACTGTTAGTTCGTCAATGAAGAAGAAGCCCAATGATGACGATTTTGTTGAATTCACATCGCCCATGGACGCGCTTCACGACACAAGGGACCTGGAGGCGCTTTTGTCGTTCAGAGATGCGGTCATATCCGATCCATCTGGATCCCTCCTCAACTGGACATCACAAAACGCACACAACGTGTGCTCCTGGAATGGGATCCGCTGCAGAAAGGGCACGAACAGAGTGGTGGCCGTAACACTTCCTGGCATGGGATTGAAAGGTAGTCTCTCACCATCTCTGGGCAGCCTTTCATTACTACGCACTTTCAATCTCTCTGGTAATAATTTCTCAGGAAGAATTCCACCCGAGCTTGGCCAACTAAAAGCCCTTGGAATACTCGACCTTAGCTATAATATGCTATGGGGTCATATTCCAAGATCACTGTCTAATTGTACGCGCCTTCAGTGGCTACGACTTTCAGTAAACGGCTTGACAGGGACTATACCCACAGAATTCGGCCGTCTGGGCAAGTTGGAACATCTCCGCTTGCCCAACAATAGGCTAAGTGGAAATATTCCAATGTCTCTGAGCAACTGCACATCTCTCGGGGAGTTGAACATTGCGCACAACAATCTGACCGGTCCAATTCCTCTTGAACTGGGCTTGCTGCAAAAGTTAGATTACGTGGCTCTCGAATCCAACAAGTTGGACGGCACCATTCCTCCATCTCTTGGAAACTGTTCTTTACTTACGACTTTATATTTGGGGGACAACAAATTGTCAGGCAAAATACCACCACAATTGGGAAAGTTGAGGGAGCTTGTTCAACTATCTCTTTATGGTCCAGGTAATATTTCAGGTGTGATCCCTTCTGAAATAGGAAATTGCAGCAATCTTAAATGGCTGGATTTACCAAACAACAAGATTCAAGGCCCCATCCCGATGAGTCTATTCCAGCTTCCCCTCTCCACCTTGAATCTGGATCAAAATGATGTGAGCGGTCATGTACCTGAAGCCATTGCCAACCTGAGTCAGTTGACATATCTAAATTTGGGTGTAAACAATTTCACTGGATACATACCAGAAGAGGCCATTGCAAATTTAGCTCAGCTGCAGTTCCTGCATCTAGGTTCAAATAGGCTCATCGGTGGCATACCAAAATCCATTGCAAAATTGAGTGAGTTAACGACCATATATCTGGGAAGCAACATGTTAACCGGGAACATACCTGAAGGCATTTGTAATTTGACTAAGCTTCAGATTCTTTACCTAGATACCAACCGTCTCACAGGTACAATCCCTGAAAGTATAGGAGAATGTGTCGAACTACAGCAGCTCGGTTTATCTAAAAACAATTTGAATGGCAACATACCTGAAGGCATTGGTAATTTGACTAAGCTTCGGAATCTTTTCTTAGCTGACAACAACTTGAATGGCAACATGCCTGAAAGTATTGGTAATTTGATTAAGCTTCAAATTCTTGACTTAAAACAGAATACTCTCACAGGTACAATCCCTGAAGGTATAGGAGAATGTGTGGAACTACAACAGCTTGAATTATCTGAAAACAAGTTGAATGGAACTCTCCCTGATTCTTTGGGAAATTGCAAATCTTTGTTAGTTTTGGCACTAACGGACAATTTGTTGACAGGCAAAATACCATCAACTTTAAATATGTGCACACAATTACAGAGGTTCAAGGTGTCTGGAAATGGACTTAGTGGAGCTTTAAACATAAACTTTCCAGTGTCTATGCAAGTCATTTCTGCTCATTCTAATCACTTTTCTCAGCTAATACCGGAATCTTTGGCCAATTGCACTCAACTTCAGTTACTGGATCTAAGTAAAAATGGATTTACAGGGAAGCTTCCTCTGTATCTTGCGTCCTTTTCTGAAATAAGAGTTTTAAGTTTGGGCTATAATAATTTCTCTGGTGATATCCCTCAATGGATTACAAATCTTAGCCACTTGCAGGTGTTGGATTTATCCAACAATAAATTTAGTGGAAAAATACCATCCAATCTTCAAAGACTCAATGGATTCAAAATTTTGGGATCTTCTAAACTTAGTGGTAATACACTATATGAGGATTTGAGTATTGTAATAAAAGGATATGAATATAAGTTAACATATGTGCTGGCTACAAACACCATATTTGACTTGTCTGGCAACAATCTTATTGAAGAAATACCTCCAAGTATAGGAAATCTCATTAGCTTAAGGCTATTGAATTTATCTGGAAATCAACTGAAAGGAAAAATCCCTACATCTCTTGGTAAGATATCTACTTTGGAGCAGCTGGACTTGTCTAGAAATATGTTAAGTGGAGTAATTCCTCAAGAGCTCTCTACATTAACTATGTTGGCATCTTTGAACATTTCATGGAATAGACTTTGTGGTAAAATCCCAAAAGGAACACAGATGGACACTTTTAATGAGACATCATTTGAAGGAAACGAATGCTTATGTGGCTATCCTTTGCAAGGATGTAAGGAAACACAGAACAATAACACAATGAAAGGTGTTGGCAATAGCAAAGTACATGGATGGCTAAGCCATGTAGATGAACATGTCTCATTATTTGCATTGGGATTGGGATTCGTGATTGGATTTGCTGGAGTTGTAGGTGTGATGATATTATGGGATGATGCTAGACATTGGGTGATGCCACCCAAGGTACAACCTTATTATGGAGTGTACAGGTTCCCTAAATAACTTGGAGGTTTGATCTATCTCCACCAATAAATTAAATTAGTCGCAAATGTTGTAAAATCATAACTATAATGTTTTTCATAAATTTGTCAATTGGGTTATCTTAGGTGGTGAGGATAAATGATTGTTATCCTCCCCACCTAGATTTAATTCCCATAAATGTCATGTTGAGGTCATATTGAGTATATTGTTGTAATGGCTTCGAGCCTTGTTGGTATATGGCCTTGGGCATTGAAAATTAGCTTATTCTTAGTTTCCAACTAGAAGGTAGATATTTAATGACATGGAAAAAAAAATCTATTCTACTTTTAATATTAATATATAGTTTTGTTTTACAAACTATTTACATTATGTATAATGAATATAAACATGATGTATGAATATTATGAAACTATAATAATGAAATTGTTAATTATCTTTAATATAGATTTATAATGAAATTGTTAATTATCTTTAATATGGATGGTTATGAATAATGATGTTTCTTGATTCATAATGAGTATTCTGACCAAAAAACTATTATCCAAAAGTTTCTACAAAAATGGCATTCCAACAATATAAATAATCTTCTTCACCCATATGCCCTTAATGTAGGAGGATACAAGCAATATAAAAGCAAGTCCCATCATCAACTCCAGCCTCTGGAGTTTTGGTGTTTGAAATAGATATGCAGTAGTCTTATTCGTATTCTTCCATAAAAATATTTAATATAAAAATTACATTCCAAATTTAATTTTACTCAACCGTTTATGTATCTCTATTTTACTTTACATTCTTAGATATAATTTTCCCCTATTTTAATTTACATAATATATATAATTGATCATTAATTATTTACTTTTTATATCATCATTTTATATTATTAATTTTAAAATTATTAAAAACAGCACACTTTATATATATAAAAAATAAGAATAAATTTATTTATATAATAATTTTTCTTTCATATAATTTCATTACTCAGATTTTCAATTTACTT
>APFE031150830.1:22158-42792 GCA_000404065.3 Pinus taeda
TATTAATCATTTGTATTTGTTTAAATTTTATATTAAGCTGACAGTGTAAGTACCCACTATCAGCTTACCTTTGTTGGATTAGACGCGCTGTATCATTTTATGCTTCTAGCACTTATGTGAATTTATGCAATTATCAATGCAATAGGCTTAAGAGTACAGAGTCCATATCTATATTGTCTGGCCAACATATCTAGATTTGAATATCATTAAGGCACACAATTAAAATGGGGAGCTCACCAACGCATTAATTTACACAACATTGTCAACATAGGCAATTTAGCTTTGGTTTGGTAAGGATATTAAGGAAGTTCCAATATCTATGAGAATTATCATTGGGTTAACTTTTTTTTCCAATCCAATGATGATCTGACTTCCATTTCCTACAAATTTTGTCCCAATTTTATCATAATATCGATTCTCAAATGGTATGTGGGGGCAGTTGGAAATTGGAATATTATGTAGTGAATGCCCAATGGCCATCACAGTGCTGGAGCCTGGAGCTTTCCCATTTTTGTAGGGATAGAACCCGTAAAAGAAAAAAAAATGCAGAGTCACAAATCCACAACTGCTCAAGATAAGCTCTTCTCTTGTACTTTCTTTCTGCTATTTTTTTAGTTATGCTATCTTATGGCAGTGCTTTATTTCAGTTTTAGCTATATTATTTTTAGTTTTGCATTATCTGATTAATATGATATAGCAGAGGGAAGAAATTTTTTTTTCCACAAGTAAAGTTTCTTTGTACTCAAGTTCTTTATATACATAAATTCCATAATTCAAGAAGATCGACTACAAATGCCAAACATGTTTTGAAAATAGAGTGACATGGACTTTTCAACCTTCTCTGGTTCTAATGTCAACCAATCCACTCAATTAAAAACACCGAACATTTCTAACCCGTTGAAACACGAAGTAGGTTGTCATAATAAAACCAACATCGTAATTTTTCAAGTTGTATTACACCCCAACTGTAAGTCAAGATTTTGGAAGTTTTTGATGTTTGAGTCATACCCGATCCCCAAGTTTAGATCAAGTTATCGATTGTTCATTTCATGCAAGTGTATTTGACCTAGTTACACATGAAATACAGGGGCCGAAGATGTCACATAAATAGGGCTTTTGTCTTCTAATTGACAAAATGGATGGTCGACTATCTTTGCCAGTGATACACAACAATCAGAGAACATATATAGATTATAGGTCTTTTTTCTCTTGTGAAAAACCTTGATTATGTCTTAGCCTTCTTTCGACTCTTCAAAGTTTTGTTTCATAGCCTCAATCTGTTATTCCATACAAACATCTTCTTTCGTACGGTCCCTAGTTGTGACGATTTCAAGTTAGTCTTAGAATTTTTACAGTTCGTTCATAGACAAAGACTCCAAAACCTCTCTCGGCATATGTTTGATAAGCCTATGTAGCCCCACATGCTCAATTCCATCTTTCACAACACAACCACCCATAAATGAATTAATTTGATCATCGCTCAATTTACTTCGTGAGCCATTCATATATTTCTCAATCCTCTTTATGTCTACCTTACATGTAGTCAAATGGATATTTATGGAATAGTAAAACATATAAACCTATGTAGATATTAGATATATATGGAATAGTCAAAGTTTATAGATGGAATTGGATTTTCCTCCAGACTCTGGATTGAGTAAGATTTACAGCTAGTTAACAAAGATCTCTCTTTCTACCACCTCAAGATTCTCATGACTCCAAGGATCATATATGAACCTTTCATTTTAAACAGTTAGTTATGATACCCATTTCCAAACATATACTTCCTCTATTTGAAGGAAGAGAACATTCCAATGATTGTCAATTCAATAATAAATGAATATCCATAAAAATGCTTGCCCAGTCAATGACGTTTCTACCTTTGGATCCTGCAAGTTACTATATATCGGCAAAATAGTTCTAACTAGAAAGAGAAAATTTACTATTGTGGATTAACGTTGGCCTATCCCAGGTTGTGGTTAACTCCCGACTTTGTATGTGAATTTTGTTCATGGTAGTTCATCCCTCTAATTCCCAAGCTTTCAAACTTCTCAACTAATTTTTAATTTTGTGAATGAAAGCTTTTTTCTTTTTACTATTTTTAAAGGGCAAGAGGTGGATTAATTTGATAATTTTTTTTTAAATAAGTCAATAGTTTAAATTTAGAAATATATTTAGTAAGATTGGAAGCTTTTCTATTTACCAACTAATCTAGATCCATATTTAACTCTAGACTCAGTTGATTGGTGAATATAATTTGAAAATATCATATAAAACTGGTAAAAATAAATATTAAAAGGCCATGGGCAATTTAAAAATAAAACAGTAAAAAAAAGATTCAGTGATGGGCAGGGTGACCCGTCAAATTTAATGCCTGGTTCGAATCATAGTTAGCTAATGCACCATTACTCAAACACGAGTACCGATCTCCACTCGACCTCCACGTGTCTTTAACTTGATCTCGTTGACCAATGATCCAACACCGAATGCACAACATTGACCAATCTTCGCACCTGAGTTATGTTCGACCTTATGTGAATCGCACTACCATAGAACCACAGTGCATGCATTCCGTGATTCAGGTGATAGGCCCACCAGAGATGCTTTCTCTTGCGATGACCCCAACCACCAATTTATCACCAATCTGATACCAAGTTACATCAACAGATCAGTATACAGATGCAACCCTCGCCCACGGATGTAGTAATCAATGATTCTACAATTTTTCTGGCAGTAAGAGATAACGTTGATCTTGGTCCAAGTTTGAAACACACTAAGATCTTAGCCCCACGAACTTAGAAATAAAAATATACACTCCTAGGAAAATAGCCCAGTACACAGTAATATTGGCCCCAAATAAATTTGATCCCCACAATCTTTCCTAGGTAGAAAATCTAGCATGACCTTATGAAGCAATTATGCAATTTAACCCACAAAATTAGCAGATATGTCAAGCATAAGTGCTTTTGTCCATTATTTTTCAACAAATATTTTGTAGAAATCTTAACAGCCAAGGAAAATTTCTCCGGAAAATAGAATTTGGCACGTTCAGAATAAACCCTCGATCTACTATAATAAAGCCTTAGGCTAAGCCAAGATCAAGGCTTTCATACCCCTGCAATGTCCCAATTGGAGAAAATTTGGAACATGCACTTCACATAAAAAAAAAATCATGCATTTCACAGAATCATGTAAAAATAAGCAAATAAAGCATTGCAATCTCATAATACAATGAATAGGATTCTCAGCGTTATTATATTAGAAGAACTAGGGTTTACATAAAAATACAACCATATAGCTGAGATCAATGGCATTAGAGAGATCTAGAATAATGCTGAAATTATCCTCTAAAACAAACTGAAAAAACCAAAACAATGCAACATGTGAACCTTAAATGGATTCTCTAAGGGAAGAAAGGGGTGTTCACCCACTCTCACTGAATCACCCGAGGGTTTCTGTCCCGGGGCTACTGCTTGAGTAGAGAATCGGGTTCTCAACCTCAAATACAAGAAACAATATCAAAACCAAGATGTTCCTCCAATGGTCTCCTCCTTCTCTTTTATAGATTTGATGGATTCCTCTAGAAACTTATATTTTATTATTATTTTAATCATGGAGCACTTTTCCCTTTTTTATTTCAATTAAAATATTCTTTTTAATGTGGGAAATGGAAGATTGGCCACCATGACTCCCTATGTCACTGAAGCTCTCATCTAACCATCCTATCATGTAGATATTCTTGTTATGATTCCAACGAGCTATTACGCTAAGTTGTTTTTCCATGTATTCCCCTGGAATGCCACCTTAAGCATAATTAATTAAGTCGATGTCTATAATTGGAGTAATGCTTGGCAGTATTTTCTCATGTTATCAGAATTCCCAATAAGGTGGAGAAAGCCTGAAAATTGGAAAATGTCTAGAGAGAAGGCACAGTGGATAGTACCACAACTAATGGGGCCAACATTTGGGGGCATGTGCAATAGTGCTAACTCATTAAGTCTAGGAAACAAAGTCTTGAGAAAGCGTTTGGATAGTGTGGTCCCTTAGTTGATAGGATCTAGGAGACAAATACTTTTCATGACACCAACAATAGATGGGAAGTTTGCACCTTGGGCCAGTGTGAAAGAGTGTAGTGCAGTTGAGGTCCCACGAGATCGATATG
Organism: Pinus taeda; assembly: GCA_000404065.3. NCBI lineage: Eukaryota > Viridiplantae > Streptophyta > Pinopsida > Pinales > Pinaceae > Pinus > Pinus taeda. The sequence continues at coordinate 26,321 of APFE031150830.1, forward strand.
GGGAACAAGAATTTTTTCTAACACCATACTGATAAGAAAAGAATGTCGTGAAGTAATCTTAGTTGTAAAGGAACGTGCAATAAATCATGATACGACAAGTCCTTTGTATTGGCCTCTCAGGCATAAGATGCTAAAAATTAAGGGCATGTAAGCTTATCATGGACAATAACATGATAGATTTAATGACTCAAATGAAATAATGGATCAGCCTTGAGATATATGCTAGGGGTGCATTTGGTGGACCTCTCAACATATGAAAATTCTATAAGAGTAGAGGACATGAATGATAGATTTTTAAAGGTCTTGACCCAAAGGAGGTTTAATGTGGTTTTGTGAAAAGGGGTTAACATTGGGAGCATAACCAATATTGGTAAACCCATATCCGAGCACCAAAACTACAGTTTGAAATAAAATGTAGTAAAAATAAGCAAAAGAGTTTAACGAAGAGATGGGAATTATATTGGGTTATGAAATTAAAGGGTCTAACTGTGTAGCTCAATAGGTGAGGATTGCATGATCATGGATTTAGCCTAATCATGACATGCAATGGATAATTTCGTATTCTGGAAGTAATAAGTGGCTACGTGTTTGTTGTTGAGGAACTATGAAGAACTTGTTGTGTCATACATAATTAAGAGTGGCATACCACAAGAAATATAGGTTCCAATGTATTTTAATTAAACAGAGTAAACCATATTGAACCCCATCCACAAAGACAAAGGGAGTAAATGCTACCAATATTTAGGTTGATTAACAAAATTATCTCAAGCATCACGAGCCATACTGAAGTTCTCTTCTATAATTGTAACGATTGGTAATGGAGACCATAGCTTGATCACGAGGTTGAGTAAATGAAGCCCATTATGTTTGTCACATTGAGTCTTCAATGATGAAATAATGAGCCATGTTGGAGTATTCCTCAATTAGTGTAAAATGCAGAAGTCACTACATTGAACCATATGTGATAGGTGAATAAAACAATGGTGACTAGAGTGAGAGAGGTGTGGAATGTGGCAGCATGTGAGAGAGTTTGTTTGAGAGTGAGGTTCTAGAGTTAGGTTGTGAGAGCCAGTGGAGAAGAGATGGCTAAGTGCTACTAATATGTAGACTGTATGACCTCGGTAAGTGCATTTCTATAAGAATGTTGAAGAAGATTGAGAGAAAAAAAGTTGCATGGGCTATATAGAGGGATGGTTGCTGAGGAGAATAGGAAGTCGTGATTTGATTCAAGCTATGCATCAAAATGAGTGGGAGTAAGAACAAAAAACAACAACTTCCATATGGACAACAAGTTGGTGTTTGCATAATAGGAATTTGGTGGTTCCATCATAGTGAGTGCATGATGTAGAACATGGAAATAGTGCCTCATGTAGTTGGATGCTTGCTTAAGAAGTTTGCTTCTTGTAAGCTGTTTAGGTGTATGTAAAGAGAGATTTGGCGCTAGCAAAAAAATCCAAGGGATTTTGTGCTTCTATGAGTGGGTTTTGACGAAACTTGATGTAATAAGAGTAGTGGCTTTTGATCTACATCATAATACAACCAAGATTTTGTGGTTTTTTCTCCTGGAAGGGTTTCCATGTTAAACTGTGATTGTATAATATGTGTTGATTTAAATTGTTTCTTACATGACATGTTGTTGGTTGTTTACCTAAATTGTTTCCAAGTAAAAGTATAATTATAGTTCACAGTAATTTCAAATTTAGTCTTAATATTGATTCAACTTCTTGCCCCTCTAGTATTAATCTTGTTTCAAAAATCTCCATGGTTAAGAATCTTGTTACATATTTTTTTTAATGTATATCTATTGACTCATATATTAATTCCCTTTTAAATTTATAATAATAATAATGGAGTAGTATTTAAGTGGGCCTTCTTGGAGATTTCAGTAAATTTTTTTGCCAGAATATTGAGAAAATATTTGTTGTTATATCTCGATTTTTGTCGACTCAATGCCATGAAAAACTCTGGGACACTTCTATTGTGAATATTTCACCTGTGAAACTTGTGATTTCAATAAATCCCTAAAGATTTTAAACAAATTAGATGGGAAAATTAGATGGAAAATTTTCCAAAAAAGAGCACTTAAAGACTACTCCAATAATAATAAGTTAATGACTATACATGTTCACTGAGTAGGACCACTATCTACCCCAAATCACGATAAATTTAAATTAAGTTTGACCAGGGAAATGAGTCATTTTGTTATGGTCGACATTGTTCCTTTGTTGGCTTTCACAACTTTAACTTTATTATCATTAAGTAGTAGGTTGATGATCTAAATTTAACCTCCATGGAATATGATAGAATATTCATAATAGCATTCAAAAGTCAAGGGTTAAAATTTATCTCCAAGCTATTTATGCTCTTTTAATTAATTTATCTTAAATTATTTAAATGAAGAAATTGTTATATGAACACATGTCATATTGGGCATGTGATATTCATCATTATGGTATTGGCCCGTGGTATTGTAACAAAAACTATTTAGAAGTTAAGAATTTGCATGGCTAGGAATGTGAGATGTATCATGGGACAATTTTTTTTTATGATTATCATGGATTAAACACAATGAGTTAATTTTTTACTTGATATTTTACTAAATGGAACGTACAAACTACCTCTATTATTTTGAAATTGATTATATTTTTGGGATGAACAATATGATAATTAAATAGAAATTACTTTTATTGTGTACGCCTCAAATTGTGTTTTTGACCCCAAAACCATATTTTGTAATATGCTAACCAAACCAGACCCTTTTTTCAATTAGTTTCTGTTATTTATTTTTTTTCAATAACTGGCATTTTTATAAAATTAAATCGAGTTTTTATTATTTTTGTTATTGAAATTAGGGTGAATTTTGTTTTGTGAAATTTTGATTTGTACTATTTAAATTGGTTTTTTGATTGTACATATAAATTTAGCACTCTAAAAAAACTGTAAAACATTTTGTGCAGAGATTATCCATCAATCTTTTGATTTTAATAAATTCCTACCAAACTTGTAAGAAATTAAACCAGAAAAATTATAAATTATTATATTTTCTTTTCTTGAAACCTTGATCAATTTGAATTCGTTGAGCGTAATGCTATTTAAAAAATTAATCCGAAAAAATGGAGCTCCCTCTAAACATATTCGTTTATCTATGTCTACTGATTCAAGACTAGCGAGTGGAAACATTAAAGATGGCTAGCGAGTGAAAACGTTAAAAATATTAATGATGTTGAAAGGAAGAGGAGTTATTCTCTTACTAAAACCATCCGTCCGAGCTGGTGTAAACACTCCTGATTAGGAAGCCTAAGATCAATGTGAAGCCCCACCTTTATCTCAACGTTCGCAGAGAGAGGCACCTTAAATACAAGGATAACTCAATCAAATTACTTCAAGTTCCATTAAGAAATACAATTCTTAATACAATGAGTATGGTGCACTGTGTAACTTTTGCTTTATTTTTTGTACTTGGGGTGGATTGTGCTTAAATAACAACACTATTTACTATTAAGCAATTGCGTATGGCCGTATTATCGCTGTGGACTTATCCATTTATCTCTGTATGAAATTTAGATTAGGATAGATGTATTTAAATTTTAAATTGGAAAAATAAAATTTTAATTTTAATTAACATTTTAGTCTATTTGAATCGAATTTTTATTTATTAATTTTTGGAGAATTTGAATTAAAAATCTATTATAAAATGATTGTATTAATAGAATATTATTCTATTAATCCAAAATGTATAACAAGATTATAATAAATTGATATTTAGATTAATTTGATTATTTATTATATATTTTTGAAAACAAATTTAACCATAACTAATTTTCACATTTTCACATGACCTCTTAATTCCGAGAGGATTTAAGACTACCACCTATGCTCAATCTCAATGTTGGGTTATCTAATTTGGTAAATCTTATAAAGACCACTCTACACAATAAATTAGAATCCAATCATTAAATATCAGATATATCCAACCTACATATTGATAAAATACGTTGATATTGAGTACCAAATGTTTTGTGGGTATTCCAGCTGAGAGTTGTTCAAAACAAGTGTTGTTATCCCAGATAACATACTGTGTTGTTATCCCAGATAACATACTTCTTATTACGTGTATTTTCCATGATAACATAGTGTGTATCGACGTAATTGAATATGAACACCCAACACAACACATCAAGGAGGTGACCAAGAAAAGAGAAACATATTCAGGTTTTCTATCTTCCCAAACTGAAGAACACACTAAATTATCCAAAGAGACATACACATGGAGTCTTAAATCCGATTGCCAGAGGCTCTTTAAACAATTTTTGTGGCAGCCCACATTTGTTTTAATCGATTTCATATGGTTCCTAATTAAAAAGATACAACTAGGTTTTGGTTTGACGGTCAGAGTGGAGCAAAACCATCTAGTTAATTAATATGGGAGCTTTTACAAATATGTTAACATCAGGATCTTTGTGGAATATTACAACTACCATTATTACACCAAGGACACTTTTAAGACATTTTTTTAAGACAAAAGAAATCTTTTGTCTAAAAAAATCACTTTTTATTTTAGTTATTTTACATTAAAATTTAATATCAATTGCATTGTTTTAAATATAAACTTTAAGACAAAAACAGTTTGAGAGAAAAATATTTTAAGAAAAGACTTTATATTTAAGACAAAAATAGATTAAGACAAAAAAAATTTGAGACAACTTTATATTTAAGACAAAAGTAGTTTGAGACGAACATTTAAAGACAAAATTGTTTTATGACAAAAACAATTCAAAGCAGAATTGTTTTAGGAAAAAACAATTTAAGACAAAATTATTGTAAGACAAAAAGACAAAACTTTATATTTAAGACAATGACCACTTTAAATGAAACCTACTTAATACCATTAACAATTAAGACACAAACATTTCCATTTAAAACAATATTATCTAACAACTACAAAATCGACTCTTACAGTGTGCCCTAAGTTTGCCAGGTTGTAGGCAACTACTATCTTGCACCTATACTAAGGTTGTTATTTTACTTACCATTCATGTTATATTATATAAATACACCGGTTTGTTAAGATCTTTGTTTTGTGGGGTAGTGGACTAAGAAGAACGCAACAAATTTTACTGATAAGATTTCTTGGACATCAATTCCTCTTCTATCCTTTTTGATATCTTCTGATACGATTAGAGACAACTTGTCTATCATTGCATTCAACACTGCTACATGGAGGGGAATATAAAGGAAAATTTTAAAGAGAATAAATATTTTTTCTTCAAATTTTCAATATGAGGCGCTAGTAAAAAGGCAAAGGTAAACTATTAGAGGTCTATCTACTAGCATTCACCAAGCGGTTGGTTTACCATGGTTGTGAAGTAATATTCAACAAAAGAGAAGCATTCATGAGACACATAGCCATGGGACAGGTGAAGCAGATCGGGGTTCGTGTGAAGAACCTGTATAAGCTAGATGTGGAAGACTATGCTTCATTAAGCATTAAGGTGGAGAAAGTGCAGGTTGCGATGTTGATGAACTTTGGCACAAAATACTTGGTCATTTGCTTCATAGTACCTTGAATATTATACAACAAATAACCACTGGCCTCCGTAAAGGAGCACTTAAGTAGTAGGATGTATGCAAAGGATGTACATTCCGGAAGTACATGAAATCCACTATGATGTTTATGGACCTTTCTTGACAACCTGCACTGTCAAACATAAGTATTTTGTCATTTTTATTGATGAGTTCTCACGAAAGTGTTGGATCTTCTTTGTTTGGAATAAAGATGAGACATTCTCCAAGTTCGTAGAATTCAAGACATTAGTTGAAAAAGAAGCTAGCAAGAAGGTGAAGGCTATGTTGTGGTGGCTGAAGCACCCTCCAAAATTTTGGCCCGCACTTAAATTTCAAAGCCTACTATGGATATTGTGATTGATTGTTCCTTAGCCAGTTATTGGTAAGTTGATGATGTCAAGCTCCCCTTTTCGATCTTAAGAGTTGTTCATGCCTTTATCTTTACATAGAATGTGTCATCTTCGGGCATGCGAGTTATCACTTGTCATGAAAAGGGAGGTTTGTTTTGCTTAAAGGGGAAATCTTTATGAGAATGTGTTTTCCTCACCACATAGACATGTTTCATACTCATTTCACACACTCTTGGATGAGTGTCACCTCTATCCTCCCAAAGTCTATCATTGGAGCCGCAGTTGCCGTAAGCTACCACAAAGGTTTTTGCATTAAGCAAAGTATGTGTTATATATTCTAGTAGTCTATGTTGTATTGCTAAGTTTTCAACCGTGTTATCGTAGTCAATATTTATCACTATTCACGTTAATTCCACTAATCCCACACTTAACCAAATTTTGAAGTTTCCTTAGCAACCTAGCCCGATCCAACTTTCCTGAACTATGCACTTCACATATGTAACCCTCAAGATTTTCCCTTTTCTGTTGGAACATTTCAATCCGTAGAAATCCCATACATATGGAGACTGTTAATATCATCCAAGATTAGCTGTAATGATGCAAAATGTAGGACTTGTGCAAATGTTTCAGCTCCTTGAAAGAGATCATCAAAGGGATCCTTTTCATGAGTAAGCTATTTGAATTTAACCATAGTGGTAAATTATTTAGCAACTTGATTTGGGCCATACTGTCTCCTTGGAACTCTGGCCAATTTTCGAGATGTAATAATCTCTACTTCTTTTACTATGTGCCCATAGTCATGTAGTGTGAAAGCATCACATTGTAATGGGAAGGTTGTCCAAATGGCTTTCTTTTGTTCCCTCTAGCCTTTGGTTAAACCACCCTCCCCTGTTGTCTCATAAGTTATCTCTCTGGCCAATAACTTATCTGGAACATAATATGGGACGACATGTGGAGCAATAATCCTCCCAAAAACTCTGATGTAAGTGAATATTTCTTCACCAAACCATCTTGTGACTGGAAATATGTCTATCTTGGCTACTTCAGAAAGCTTGGATGTCATTCTATCAAATGGTTTTATGAATAGGCAACATAATACCCTGGCAGATTTTGTAAAAATGGGGATGGTGTTGGGATTCCCACAAGATTTTATGGTATACATGGATGGTGAGAGGGTTCTATACAACCCACTTCCAACCCATGTTTGTAAATAGAGAACAAAAACAAATGGCATCCATTGCATAAGGGCTCATATAAAAAGGAGGAAAAAATCTTGAGGAAACACTCCTCTTTTTCCTATATTTCGTAATAGTCATAACTAAATTGTCTAATAAAATCTGACTCCAATTCATAATTGTTGTGTTAACCATTGGATCAATTAATGGAACCCACTCTATAGAAAATTTGGTGCTATCAGCTTTACCAAAATAAGCTACACATCATTGCGACTAGAAAATTATGTGGGGCAGAGAGGGATGTAATCAGGTAGATACCAAATTTTTCCCATTTAAATTTGCCTCTGCCCAACCTCTGTGTCTGTGTAATGTCCAACGGATCCTCCTTCTATGCCTGGGATGAATGAGTTTTCTCTATCTTGTGTATTCCCACTTGGATGGGAGATGGATGTATGTATGAGTCTTAATTATAGGAAGGTTACTTATAATGTATGGAGTCATGTTCTCTCTTGTAGAACATCTTTTTGTAGACAACATTTCAGCATAGAGCATATACAAAGGGGGAGCTCATTTAGAGTTTTCAGCAGGTACTCAGGGGGAGTATGGTAGTCCGCCCCTTTGCCCTTGATGTCAAAGGGGGAGAGTGATTGGTTGTTGTTGCCATCAAGTCCAAAGGGGGAGATTGTTGGCATTATGATACATATGTTGTACTTGACGGCAACCCACTCATCTCAGATGATAAATTATAGTGAACCAAAAGTTCACGCACTTTCATGCAGAGAAAAATTTACTTTCATGCAGAGAAAAGTTCACGCACTTTCATGCAGAGAAAAGTGCATGCACATGGGAAATCTTATGGTTGGTCATGGTATTAGTCCGATAGTTTTTGATCCTATGGTTTTGGTCCGTGGTATTGCATCCAAAATAATTGAACCCAAGTATTGGGTCCGTGGTATTATTTCTCAATGGTTTTGGTCCATGGTTTTGAGTGAGGCCTAGCCTATAAAAAGGAAAGGAGATCATTTGGCTAAACATAAGTGTCGAAAATATTAAGAAGAGCAAGATCTGAATTTCTGATAGTCAGTTGGTGAGACATAGTTGAATCTGAATCAAGTTGAAACTGGAGCATTATAAGTCAGATCTACTGAAGAGTTGGGACCCCTTTTACGCATGAACAGATCTGTGATTTCGATAGTCTGGGGTATTTTTGAGAACTGATAAACTGTCTAAATCCGGAGGTGCGCAGGAGCGGCAACGACGCAGTGCGGAGGTACGCAGAACCAGAAAAGAAGCAGGTGTGGAGGTGCGCAGTTGAATCGGCAAAGCAGGTGCAGAGGTGCGATGAACAGTAGACAGTGCAGGTGCGGAGCTGTGCAGACTCGTCATGGCAGAATTGCGGATATCCGCAGGTTTCCTTCAGTGAAGTTGCGGACCTTTCTTGAAATATATTTTAGCTGTCTTTTATCTGTTTCCGCAGAGATCTGGGTTTAAATTGGTGTCTGGTTACTAGTGTTATTTTCTGGTTACTGCATTCTGAGAAGTTATTTGTTTAAAGGAGATTGGGTGATGCACATGTACATGATGTTTTGGATCTAGTTTGAAAATTGATGAAACGTGGTCCTTGTAAGGAAAGAGAAGGTAGTAGCCTTCTGTAGGTCAGCACCTATGTACTAGTATTTTAGCTAGTACAAGAGCTAAGGGGGTTGTAGCTCCCTTCCAGAAGAAGCTGGAAAACGAGAGAGGGTTGTAGCTCTCTACAAGTTGCAGCCTACGTACTAGTAAAAGATTGCACCAGTACAATATCATTGTAAGAAGAAGTTTCTAATTGAAAGAAGATAGAGACATATTGTAGCAGGTGGTTTTCACCCACATTGGGTTTCCACCTTACATCTTGTGTTCCTTGGTGTGACTGTCTATTTTGTGTTCCTGCTCATTGTTCTATGGTTCCCACATACAGATTAATGACAAACATCTGAAGAATAAATTAAATTATAAGTTTGGAAGGTATATGCAAGTTTCAATTGTCAGATCTGAAAATATTTGTATAAATTTAGAAGAGTTTGATAATACTAATTCACCCCCCCCCTCTCAGTATTATTTCTAAGAAATTCTAATAAAATCTAAATTACAAGTAAGCATGCGTGTAGAAGTGTTGTTTGTGTACTACAAATATCCTTTTATTAGGACCGTAGTGCCTTATCTAAATCTAGTAGACTTATCAGCAAATTCAATCACTAAAGTCTCATGTAATAACAATGACACAATTAGTTATCCAAACTTCAATTTTTTCTTAGGTACATCACTTGTTAGATCTATTTTAAGACAAAAGAGTGAAGGACATGAAACACTTGTATATTTCTAAAAGTTAGTTCAAGTGCTTCCATGAGAAGCATTACAATTGTGTTGTGTTTATCCTAGGCTACTAATAGAAGAGGTGACCCCAAGTAGAAACTCCTAGAATGATAGTACTAGGATTAAAACCTTTTGGGAAGTTATACAAGACATTAGTTTACAAATGTATTAGTTGTAGACGAAAATATGATCAACATATATCCATGAAAAAATAATTCAAAAATTTTAGATTATATTATATTAAGAGGATTGGTTAATTTTAATTAATTGCCTTAAATAGTAAATTAAATACATCAATGGTATATAATACTAAATATTAATAAGGTTCTAAAGATTGATCAACAGAAAACTAAGAAGATAAAACAACATATCAGTTATGTTGAATTAAAATATAATCCCAGAAACTTCAAACCTACTAAGAGGAAAAAATAACTACAAGAAACTTCTATGAATAAAGAACAATTGCAAATGTTATCTTTTATTTTAATGCTATACTCACTCTAGATATATGAGCCATATATCCACGTAGTTTTTAAGAGTGGTTCATACCTACAGAAAAAGGCTCATTTCAAAGACTAGAAAATCTTGGTATTTTCTTTAAATTGAAAAAGTTGTAACAAGAATATTAACACCCCTCTTAGCCAGATGAACAATCAAATTTTGATACCTAGGCTTCTTTATTAGGTTTATAATGTTAGTGAATTTTAATGGATATATGACCTAGCTAAAACATTTAATCCATGGCAAAATAATATATGTACGTATTATTCAATTTTAAGGAGATTCGAGGCAACAAACAAAACAAATAAATGAAGTTTCCTTGCTTGCTTATAGTAGGAAATTATAGTTATTTGAGGCCTCAAAAGGGCCTCACTACCCTAAGAAAAACCATTATTATACAATTTGAATACAAGAGAGGAAAGAACAAACCCAAATGTGCACCAACAACATTTCTTCATTGAGATTCAAACTCTCAACCATGAGGAACTGAAAGATGAGCAATAGGTGTCCATATTACTGCCCATATTTTCCCCCTCTTACAAAATTTCAATATAGTGCAAGAATAACTAAGACACAAAACCCATCCCAACTCAGTAGTATGCCTAAATGACAATACCTTACACCTATTGATTGCATTTGACTGAAACATATATTTCCCATTAAATCCACTACAATGAGTCTAAGAAGAATATAAGTGGGTTGTATTCAAGTCCTATAGAAGGAAGGAGATGGGATGTTGATCTGTATCTGAATAAGTAATTTCCTAAGGTTTAGCCACCAAAAACCCTACCACAACAGCTGCATTGAATAACTAGTCTATCAAACTCATTGTTGGTTCTCAATTTGTTCCTGATAGGAACTTCTCAAGAACGCATTTGTCTAGGATTAAAAAAAAATCTCACTTTAAGTGCCTCAAGCTAGCCTCCTGTACACCACAAGGGGTATTTCATGCCTACAATTATACGAAGAAATTCTAATTACTAACCATTGATGAATGATATACCTCACACATCAAAGATATAATGAATAGAAGAAATAAATAAAAGTAAAATAACCATAGAATAAACATGAATATTTAAGACACAAATGTTAGCTTAATGATAAAAGGGAAAGAACGTTACAACACATACAACTTCTCTTTCTTTCTCAAGCCAATCCCACAATAGCTAGCAAACCAATCCCACAATAGCTAGCAAACTGAGATCCATTTATGTCATAAACACAATAATATCATGCACACTATAAAGAAAACAAAACACAACAGTTTCAAAGTATGTCAAGTAAAAGATCACTTCTCGACCCTAGAGGCAAGCTCATGGAAATTAAACCTTCCATCAAATACTCAATATTTTAATCACTTGATTTGATAATATATACCAGAGAACCAAGCAATTGAATAAAATATATACCACAAACTATGAAGCAAGTCAAACATTGAACACATTTTAAAATGTTGTAAACAAACACATATATCAAAAGGGAATTTACCTAAGACATAAGAGTTATATCATTCAATTAACCATAGATCCATGTATCAAGTATGTTCATATCCATAACATTAAAAATTACTTCTTTTATAAACAACCCCTTATTAATGAGAAACATGGTCTTAAATAGAGTTCTAAAAATAACTATCGTAATAATTGTCTTTAATTTAATCAACATTCAAAGTAAAATAACATAAATTAAAAGTAAATAAAATTTCACAAGCACCTTCGTGACTTGGAATCTTTTCCCCTTTTTGACATGGCAGCAAGGGATTGTCCTTAGGATTCGTGCATTCTTTCCATTGGCATCTAAGGCATGACCAATGCCACCTCATCCCAATCTTCTTGTTGATCAGTAACTGTTTTCATCGGCTAGATTGGCTAAACTACCCGAGTGTTAGAAGAAACTTGCTCCAAGATAGCATTTCATCTCACCTGCTTCTTTACCTTTGCAATTTTGTCCCAATAGGCTGGTGCTAACCATGGTCTATTCTTGTGCTTTTTTATTGCAACTGTTAGCTTTGTCCTGATTTGGTAGCAAGTTGTAGGGAGGTTTTGGATTAAATTTTTTATCCCAGCCAATATTCGGAAGTCCCTGCACAAAGCGTTGGTAACCAGGTGGGTTGAAATATCATTTTCACTATGTATTGACAAATAACCATTATCTTGTTCAATAGCCTTCATTTTTTTGCATAATTCTTCATTCGATATCAACTAGTTATCATTTCCCCAAAAGGAAGGAACTCCAAACATGCCCAAATAATTCCAGTCATTTTTGAAATTTTCAATTTCTTTAGTAACTTTCTCAAACTCTTCCTTTGCTATGAACTTTCAATAATTGTTTCTAAGTGGTGTTCTTCCTTTGTTGTGAACTCATCCTTCAAGATTTCTAACTCAACATGTTTATCACTAAGTTCCTTCTCCTTGGCTTGTAACGATGCCTGCATCTCTTGTAACTGATTTTCTATCTATTCTTGTCTTTCATAGGCCTGTATCAAAATATGAGCATCATAATAACTGATATTCTCTATAACCTACATTTTTTTGTTTCCTTTTTCATTTAATAGCTTTTTAAAGGGCCCAATTTCCTTGGGCTTCCTGACTTATCGAATTACCATATCTTCCAATTCCTTAATTCTGTTCTCAGAGCTACTCATGTGATATGCAGCTATTCAAAAACCTTTTTCCAGCATAGCTTACATTTTTCTATTACCGAATGTGGAATTCAATAATCGTCTAGTGATGATTTCCCCTACCTGTATATGCCAATTTACCATGTCCAAATCATATAATTTACTTAGATTAAATTTTCTTTTGTTCACTTCTAGATGCAACACTATAAGATTAAGCGTGTTTTTTTCAAAATTTGTAGAAGAAATAAACCTATCCCCAACATTAGGGGCTATCTCTTTCTCTTTCAATATTATTCCCTCCACTATCTGGGCTTGTTGTAGCAGAAACATTAATTATGTGCACAATGTGTGTGTCAAATTCCCTTCAATAAAACTGTGCCTCACATTTAATGCTCACACGCAAGAGTCTTTCAGATGAGTTTCGTCAATAGTTTATTGCATTTCTTTGTTTAATTGTTTGATAGTTTTCTCGAATGCTTTAGTATCCACATCACCTTCTCTTTATTTTACACAATGAAGGGTCCTCCCAAATCTAAAACATCATTATTTTTCTTTGTAACTGGAGAAAGTGTGGTTTCCTGAGGCTACGAAGGTTATTTTTCTAGAACACAAACTTCAACGGGTACCAAATTATGCCTCTATGTTTACTTATCACCTGTTGGTACTTGACTCTATTCTGTAGCTATATGCATCATTACTTGAATGTGACCACAAGGTGGGGAGAGAGTGTTCACTAACTTTTCCATCTTTGGTCCTGCAATCATGCGTGCACGCTAATAGCCTTGCTTGTTTCCTTAATCCAAAAATTATTTCTAGAGGGTCATAATGCCAACATTCGTCATGCATCAATCCAAATGATAAAATTTCCTTTTAAGTTACATCTATTATTTGTATTGTTAGCAATGAGTGGTTGAATAGAGTATGGATAAGTAAATAATGCTACTTTCTTCTTTGATGCAAAGTGTGATTCATTAAATGCTATCCTTTGTCATAACACTTTATAAGCGATGAACAATGGAGTAAATAAAATTAGGAAACCAAAAATTCTCCATCTTAAAACCATATAGTCTAATTAGAGAAAAGTGTGGGAAAAAGAACCAACTTCCTACGCTTTCGTCTGCGGTAAGTCTCAAAATTCTCCTCCACTTCTCGAAAATTCTATCAGAGGCTTCTCCAACCAATTGATCTTTCAAGTAAAAGGAAAAATGATCAATGTATTGAGTATAAGAATTAGGGAGACATCTTGGGTAAACTATGTTTTTCCACAGATAAACTTCCTTCTCAATTCCACTTTCATATTTAACATTCGTGAGGATCTTAGCAGAAAAAAATAATCAGGGTAGTTAAAGATGACTAAATGAACAAGATATGTACAATGGAATCAATATTTAAATGGGATAGTAGTTTTGAGGTCAACTATAACAGATTTGGTTAGATATTTTGGGAAGTTGATCATCAGTCTGTCGGGATTCAGAGTAATAAGATGAATTGCTAGGAAAATGGATTCATGAATTTTAAGTCATCAGCTAAGACCAAAATATTAGAAAAAATAAATGCTAAGGCCTGGTAAAAGGGTTTCAATGAGTTAGTATGAAGAGGGAATTCCAAATTTAAGCTTGGGTCAGGGTTTTGGAGTAAGCATTTGATAAATTATGCCTTATCTTCCTCAGCCAATTTGATAAATTCCTAGTCGAACCCTTTATTAGTGATATGTATCCCACAGGCTAGTATCCCTAAAATTTTGGACATAATGTCATCATTAATTCTGAGAAATTCCTATTAGTTTATGGGAGAGGTGGTAGTTTGAACTCTAGAGTCGAAATATTTAGCAAGCAAGATAATTGAATCTGGGTCAAAATATACAGGCAGGACTACAACGGCTAAACCCCCAAATATCTTAAGACATTGATATTCTTGAGAGCTATGAGATGGGGAATTTAGGTTTCTCATTAAAGTAATGACATCTATAATGTAGTTTGGGTATCTCTGATACTAGATAGTTCATTGATAATCGTTTCTTTGAATGGTTCTTCAAGAATTTCTCTCTTTCTTCAGAGTTAGATAGAAGAAGAACTATTAAATGAGCTAGAATGGTGAAAGAGAACTTACCTGATGAGGATGATAATGGGTTGAGATCAAATTTCTCATCTGAACATAAATTGGACCTATTCCAATTTTCGAGCTACACAGTGATATGCATGAGAAAAACACAGATGCAAGGGGGAAAACAATGAAAAGTTGAAGGAGGAGAGTGTTAATAAGGGTAGGAAAACACTTAATGATAGTTGGACAAGTGTCACATCCTGATTAATTAGCTTAGGAATCGAGGATAGGTACCATCCATTGAGCACAGTAGATGGGTTAAAGTTCATATAAGTTTGGGCCTGATAGTCGTTGATCATCCTAAAATGCATGGTTGAGATTTCATCGGGGGTAAGAGATGCATTAATGTGCTCACATATTTATGCCTGATGAAGCAATCTGACCATTCGATGAAATTTAGATGGAAGGTTGCAATGCATCGAGAACTGATTGAATGTCTAATGTCCTTGTCGCTAAACGCCTGATGATGAAATCAATATTGTTGGTTGGGTTAGAAATGATATGATCACTAAGAAGGAGGAGAAGGGTTCTACTCATCAGGGAAAAGAGTGCAATTAAAACATATTTAGGTTATGGCCCAAGGAATAACTATGGGTCTTTGATCTCTTCATGGAGCACAATTAGATTTGAAGATTTTATGTCCACTATCTATGTTCCGACTATATAAGAATGGGTCACAAAAGATTATAATATGAATTAATCTATTGTAAGGGTGTATTAAGCTTTTAAAACTTAAGAGGTAGGGAGGGTTTGGTGATAAAACTTGCTCAATATTTTGAGCCAATCATTCCATCAATGTCCTACAAAATTCCTCCCAAACACACAATGCAATGGTTAAAAGAACATCTAGATTACCACTAGACTTGCCATAATTTTGAGAAAGATTGTCAATCATGGTCAAATGTCGCATTGTGTCAAAGATTGTCTTGATATGGAAAACATCAATGATCAACCATGGTCGAACGTTGCATTGTGAAAAATATTATCATGATGTGAAAAATCCATGGTCAAGGTTGGTCCAACGTCGCATTGTGATAAGGATTGTCTCAATATGACAATCAACCATAGTCAACCATGTTTATTTTAGTGTTTATAATATTTATCTTAGGGTTTATATACCTTAGGTTTATAATATTAATCATCTGGGTTTAGTATTATTCCCTTGGGTTCATAATCCCTTAGGTCTATTATTCCCTTGTGTTTATAATATCAATCCCTTGTGTTTATAATATCAATCATCGTGAATTGTGGTCTAACATCACATTGCGATAAGGATTGCCTCTATATGAAAATAAACCATGGTCAACCATTTTTATTTTAGTGTTTACAATATTTATCTTGGGGTTTATATACCTTGGGTTTATAATATTAGTCCCCTGGGTTTAATATTATTCCCTTGGGGTTTTAGTATTAATCCCTTGGGTTTATAATATCAATCATGGTCAACCATCATCAATCATAGTCAACCATGATCAACCATGGTCAAATGTTGTATTGTGACAAATATTGTCTCAATATGAAAATCAACCATGGTCAAACATAGTTCAATGTCACATTGTGACAAGATTGTCTCGTTTATCATATTTATCTTAAGGTTTATATACCTTGGGTTTATAATATTAGTCCATTAGGTTTAATATTACTCCCCTGGGTTTATAATGCCTTGGGTTTTTAGTATTAATCCCTTTGGTTTATTAAATTGCGTTTAATTATTTTTTATAATATTTTCTTATGTGTGCTATTATTTATTTCTAAAATTATTTTATATTGTTATTAATTAATTTATATTAATTTATTATTATATAA